>JACXGI010000949.1:38201-108928 GCA_016801175.1 Esox masquinongy
TGTGTGTGTGTGTGTGTGTGTGTGTGTGTGTGTGTGTGTGTGTGTGTGTGTGTGTGTGTGTGTGTGTGTGTGTGTGTGTGTGTGTGTGTGTGTGTGTGTACACAGTATCTCACAAAAGTGAGTACACCCCTCACATTTTTGCAAATATTTGATTATATCTTTTCATGTGACAACACTGAAGAAATGACACTTTGCTACAATGTAAAGTAGTGAGTGAACAGCTTGTATAACAGTGTAAATTTGCTGTCCCCTCCAAATAACACAACACACAGCCATTAATGTCTAAACGGCTGGTAACAAAAGTCAGTACACCCCTAAGTGAAACTGTCCAAATTAGGCCCAAAGTGTCAATATTTTTTGTGGCCACCATTATTTTCCAGCACTGCCTTAACCCACTTGGGCATGGAGTTCACCAGAGCTTCACAGGTTGCCACTGGTGTCCTCTTCCACTCCATGACGACATCACGGCGCTGGTGGATGTTAGAGACCTTGCGCTCCTCCACCTTCCGTTTGAGGATGCCCCACAGATGCTCAATAGGGTTTAGGTCTGGAGACATGCTTGGCCAGTCCATCACCTTTACCCTCAGCTTCTTTAGCAAGGCAGTGGTCCTCTTGGAGGTGTGTTTGGGGTCGTTATCATGTTGGAATACTGCCCTGCGTCCCAGTCTCTGAAGGGAGGGGATCATGCTTTGCTTCAGTATGTCACAGTACATGTTGGCATTCATGGTTCCCTCAATGAACTGTAGCTCCCCAGTGCCGGCAGCACTCATGCAGCCCCAGACCCTGACACTCCCACCACCATGCTTGACTGTAGACAAGACACACTTGTCTTTGTACTCCTCACCTGGTTGCCACACACGCTTGACACCATCTGAACCAAATAAGTTTATCTTGGTCTCATCAGACCACCGGACATGGTTCTAGTAATTCATGTCCTTAGTCTGCTTGTCTTCAGCAAACTGTTTGCGGGCTTTCTTGTGCATCATCTTTAGAAGAGGCTTCCTTCTGGGACGACAGCAATGCAGACCAATTTGATGCAGTGTGCGGCGTATGGTCTGAGCACTGACAGGCTGACCCCCCACCCCTTCAACCTCATTCATACGTCTATTTCCCAAAGACAACCTCTGGATATGACGCTGAGCACGTGCACTCAACGTCTTTGGTTGACCATGGCGAGGCCTGTTCTGAGTGGAACCTATCCTGGTAAACCGCTGTATGGTCTTGGCCACCGTGCTGCAGCTCAGTTTCAGGGTCTTGGCAATCTTGTTATAGCCTAGGCCATCGTTATGTAGAGCAACAATTATTTTTTTCAGATCCTCAGAGAGTTCTTTGCCATGAGTTGCCATGTTGAACTTCCAGTGACCAGTATGAGGGAGTGTGAGAGCGATAACACCAAATTTAACACCTGCTCCTGGGACCTTGTAACAATAACGAGTCACATGACACTGGGGAGGGAAAATGGGTAATTGGGCCCAATTTGGAATATTTTCACTTAGGGTGTACTCACTTTTGTCGCCAGCGGCTTAGACATTAATGGCTGTGTGTTGTGTTATTTTGAGGGGACAGCAAATTTACACTGTTATACAAGCTGTACACTCACTACTTTACATTGTAGCAAAGTGTCATTTCTTCAGTGTTGTCACATGAAAAGATATAATCAAATATTTGCAAAAATGTGAGGGGTGTACTCACTTTTGTGAGATACTGTATATGTGTATGTCATTTCAGGGAAGATATTTGTGTTTTAAAGTATAGAGCCTAACAAATAGGCTTGGTTTTGACGTATATTGTGAAACAGTACATATTTTCTTAAATCCCTTTCTTTTACCCTCAGCCATGAGGAGAAGTCAGGTGGTGGCTATGTGGTGGTGGACCCAGTGCTTCGTTCTGGGGCTGACAATCACCACGTCCCTTTGGACTGTATTACCATCCAGACCTACCTGTCTAAGTGCCTCGGACACCTAGATGACTGGCCTGACAGGCTGAGGGTGGCTAAGGAGTCTGGTAAGCGAGCAGTGGATGTGGGTCTTTATACTAGTCTGCCATTCTGTGTACTGTTGTTCTCCCTAGTCCTGAATAGCTGTAGTATGTGCAGTCTTTTGTTCCAATCAGAAATAGTATGTGATTGAACTAATCAATTAGTCACTGAGGCTATGACAATGTAAGTGTCTTAGTTGTGTTGGAGTTGGACTGATACTAATACAGCTTGTGACCCTCCAGAACCAAAAATAAAGAACACCATTTTTGTGTATTGTCTCACGAATAAGTTTGAATCCCAAAGAAAGCAAATTGTACGTTAGATGACGTGTGTATTGCTAACCAGGCACTGGTCTTTTTCTCTGAACATTTAATCAGGAACCTGCTGAGCATCAAGTGTCTCAATAACAACAAGCCATTAGATGTTAGTGTTAATCATCCTACGTTGTATTTCTGAAATATGACAAAATCTGCAGAAATGTTTTCCAGGACAAAAGTGTTATGCCAAAAAAATTAAAGTATTTTTTATTTTTGTTTTCCAGGCTACAACATGATTCACTTCACCCCTCTGCAGACGCTTGGTAAATCTAGGTCCTGCTACTCTCTAGCTGACCAACTAAGCCTGAACCCAGAGTTTTCTCCACCGGGAAAGAACTATACTTGGACAGATGTGGGAGAGTTGGTGCAGAAACTTAACTCAGACTGGAATATAATCTGTATCACTGATGTGGTCTACAATCATACAGGTATTAGGGGAGGGGGTGAACATATCTGGGTGATCGGGACATACAGTACCAGTCAAAGGTTTGGAAACCTACTCATTCAAGGGTATTTCTTTATTTCTCCTATTTTCCAAATTCTAGAATAATATTGATTAACAAAATCTGTGAAATAACACAAGGAATCATATTTATATTCTTTATATTCCTTTCCTTTCCGTTTTATTCCTTATATTCTAGATTCTTTGAAGTAGCCACTCTTTGCCTTGAAGACCGCTTTGTACACACTTTGCATTCTCTCAACCAGCTTCATGACATCATCACCTGAAAAGCTTTTCCATCAGGAGTTAAAGGAGTACCCACATGCTGAGCACTTGTTGGCTGCTTTTCCTTCACTCTGCAGTCCAACTCATCCCAAACCGTCTCAGTTGGGTTGAGGTTGGGTGATTGGGGAGGCCATTTCATCTGATGCAGCACCATCACTCTCCTTTTCTTTTTTGCCGGACCGTGTAAGCGGAGCCGGCCTAGAAGAGCGAATGTCTCTTACTGAGTGAGTGAGTGCCTGACTGACTGACTGAGTACCCCTTTTTAAATAGCGTAGTGGTTAGAGACGCGGGCTCTGGAGCAGCAGGTCCGGCGTTCGCCTCTCGTAACACTCAGTCAGGCATTATGCCTGAGGTTCAGGACAGACAAAAACTTCGCTGGCTACAACCCTACGTAGCTACCTAACAGGAAGCCTAAAATAAAACACTTCTGGTAGATATTAGGATTTGTTCAGGATAGACAATCACTTCACTGGCTACATGATTCTCTTGTCTTGTCACTTGACAAAAAAGTCAGTTATCGTTAGTGATAGCCATTCGAGGCTATTGTGCAGTTTGATGGTGTAGTGGTTAACGACACTGCCTTTCACGTGGGCGATCCAGGTTCCATTCTCGAGAGGGCAGCCACAATCAACACTTTCTATTGCGTGCCGGCTGAACTAGGCTTGCCTG
Organism: Esox masquinongy; assembly: GCA_016801175.1. NCBI lineage: Eukaryota > Metazoa > Chordata > Actinopteri > Esociformes > Esocidae > Esox > Esox masquinongy. Next base: position 41,893 of record JACXGI010000949.1, read on the forward strand.
GTTTCTTGTTTCGCTCTCCTTCTTAGTCAGATAGCTCTTACACAAACTGGAGGTGTGTTTTAGGTCATTTTCCTGAAGAAAAACAATTGATAGTCCCACTAAGCGCAACCCAGATAGGATGGTGTATCGCTTACTGAATGCGGTGATAGCCATGCTGGTTGAGTGTTTCTTGAATTCTAAATAAATCACCTTCAAATCACCTGATAGTGTGATGTTTATTTGGGCTGAAATCTGGAGTGCAGTTAACTGCCGATTTCTGAGGCTGGTGACTAATGAATTTATCCTCTGAATCAAAGAACTCTTCCCTTCCTTTGGCGGTCCTCATCAGAGACAGTTTCATCAAAGCGCTTGATGTTTTTTTGTGACTGCGCTTGAAGAAACTTCTGGAAATTTGACATTTTCCAGATTGACATACCTTCATGTCTTGAAGTAATGATGGACTGTTGTTTCTTTTGCTTAATTGAGCTTTCCTTGCCATAATATGGACTGGCACAGGATAGACGTAATGATGGTCTTTTGTATACCAATCTTATCACAACACAACTGATTGGTTCCTGTGCATTAAGAAGGAAAGAAATTACACAAATTTACTCATAACCAGGCACACCTGTTTATTGAAATGCATTCCAAGAAGATGTTTGAGAATGAAAATGGCGTACAAAGCTATCATCAAGGCAAAGGGTGGTTACTGTGAGGAATCTACAATATGAAATGTATTTTAATCTGTTTAACCCTTTTTTGGCTTACTACAGTTGTGCTCAAAAGTTTGCATACCCTTGGAGAATTGGTAATATATGTACCATTTTTAAAGAAAACATGAGTGAGCAGGCAAAACACGTCTTTTATTTCTTATGGGATTCACATTCAACTGTAGGTCATAACAGAATGACACAATCATAAAACAAAACATGGCAAGAAAGAAAAAAATGAACTGACCTGTGTTCAAATGTCTGTATACCCTTAGTTCTTAATACTGTGTATTGCCGCCCTTCAGCATCATTGACAGCATGCGATCTTTTGTAATAGTTGTCTATGAGGCCCCGAATTTTTGCAGGTGGTATAGCTGCCCATTCGTCTTGGCAAAATGCCTCCAGGTCATGCAAATTCTTTGGTCGTCTTGAATGAACAACATTGGTGAGCCACCACCATGCTTCACAGTGGGGATGGTATTCTGTTCACTATAGGCCTTGTTGAACCCTCTCCAAACGTAGCGCTTATGGTTGTGACCATAAAGCTCTATTTTGGTCTCGTCACTCCAAATTACAGTGTGCCAGAAGCTGTGAGGCATGTCAAGGTGTTGTCGGACATATTGTAACCAGGCTTTTTTTTTGCATGGTCAATTTTATGTCAATGTCAACTTTATTTATAAGGCACATTTAAATCAACTGTCGTTGACCAAAGTGCTGTACAGGACAAAATATCAAAGTATACAAAATATATGAAATTTACAGGTAAAAATTATGTAGATACACATAACAAGACACAGAAAAAATAGCAGCATAGACATTTAATGCCAACTCACCTAAGATTAAAAGCCAGAGTAAAAAGGTGCGTCTTTGGCAATAACTTAAGTGTGTATAGTCTGGGCATTTCGAATATGCAGTGGTAGGATATTCCAGAGGATGGGACCCCCCACCGTGAAGGCTCGATCCCCTCTAGTTTTTAGACTGGCTTTTGGGACAGCTAGAAGTAACTGGTTAGCTGACCTCAGTGCTCGGGCTGGAGCACGATGTAAAAGTTCAGACAGATTTAAAGGGGCCAATCCATTTAAAACCTTAAAGACAAGCATTAAAATCAATCCTGAAATGAACAGGAAGCCAATGGAGGGAGGCCAAAATTGGTGTTATGTGCTCCCGTTTTCTTATACCGGTTAAAAGTCGAGCGGCGGCATTTTGTACTAACTGGAGCCAATTTTTAGGGTTTTCTGATCTACCCCCAGGTACAAGGAATTACAGTAATCCAGCCGAGATGTAGTAAATGCATGGATAACTTTCTCAAAATCCCTCGGAGGAAGATAGACCTTAATCTTTGCCAAAAGTCTTAGCTGAAAGATGCTAGATTTCACTACTAGACTAATTTGCTTATCGAGTTTGAAGGAGCTATCAAAGATAAAACCGAGATTCTTAACAAACTGTCTACTATAAGAGGCTAGAGGGCCTAGGGTACCAAGAGGATCACCCAGCAAGTTACCTCGTCCACACATCAGAATCTCTGTCGTACTTTCATTTAAAGTAAGAAAGTTTAGCGCCAACCAGATTTTGATGTCCTTTAAGCAGTCTAAGATAGGCTGTACAGAGTCTTTAGATGTTGTTTTTGTCGGCATGTAAATTTGTATATCGTCGGCAAAGCAATGAAAGGAGATATTGTGTTTCTTAAAAATGGACCCCAAGGGAAACGTATATAGTGAGGATGGGGCCTAAACTGGATGGGGCCTAAACTGGAGCCTTATGGGGACCCCACAAGTGGGAGGTGCCGTGGTTAATGAAAATTCGGCTAGATGGACTGAAAAACTCCTATCAGTCATGTATGACTCGAACCATTTCAGGACAGTTCCTTTGATGCCAATGAACTGTTCAAGGCGTTTCAAGAGAATCCTATGATCCACTGTGTCAAAGGCTGCAGACAGGTCCAGAAGCACCAGAATAGCGGGGCTCCCTGAGTCAACAGTTTCAAGGAGATCATTAAAAGCTTTTAAGAGTGCCATTTCAGTGCTATGACATGGCTTGAAGCCAGAGTGAAACTCTTCCTGGATATCATGATTTTCTAAAAACATTGTCAATTGGTTAAGAACTACTCTCTCCAGTACTTTAGAGAGAAAGGATAGCTTAGAGATGGGCCTAAAATTTGAAAGAACATTAGGATCCAGGTTTATTTCTGCATTGTCGCAGTAAAGGCTTCTTTCTGGCAACTTGACCATGCAGATCATTTTTGTTCAAGTATCGTCTTACTGTGTTTCTTGAAACAACCACACCGTCTTTTTCCAGAGCAGCCTGTATTCCTCCTGAGGTTACCTGTGGGTTTTTCTTTGTATCCTGAACAATTCTTCTGGCAGTTTTGGCTGAAATATTTCTTGGTCTACCTGACCTTGACTTGGTATCAAGAGATCCCTGAATTTTCCACTTCTTAATAAGAGATTGAACTATACTGACTGGCATTTGCAAGGTTTTGGATATCTTTTTATATCCTTTTCCATCTTTATAAAGTTCCATTACCTTGTTATGCAGGTCTTTTGACTGTTCTTTTCTGCTCCCCATGGCTCAGTATCTAGCCTGCTCAGTGCATCCACGTGAGAGCTAACAAACTCTTTGTCTATATATAAACAGACACTAATTGCAATTTAAAAAGCCACAGGTGTGGGAAATTCACCTTTAATTCCATTTTCACCTGTTTGTGTCACCTTGTGTGTCTGTAACAAGGCCAAACATTCAAGAGTATGTAAACTTCTGATCTGGGCCATTTGGGTGATTTCTGTGATCATTATGATTTAAAAAGTAGCCAAACAAGTATGTGATAATAAATGGCTTCATATGATCACTATCCTTAAAATTTTTTTTTTTTTTTTTTTTTTTTGCATGATCATATTTTCGAAATCAATGCCAAAATTTCACAATTTCTGCCAGGGTATGCAAAATTATGAGCACAACGGTACATGATTCCATATTTGTTATTTCATAGTTTTGATGTTTTCACTTTTAGTCTACAATGTGGAAAATAGTAAAAACAACGAAATACCCTTAAATAAGTAACTTTTGACTAGTACTGTATGTACATGGATGGGATGGGGGGTTTACACGTTTGTGCATGTATGCATGTCCTCAATGTTTAAGGGATGATGGCAACAGCTGCCCTGTAGGCTGCAGATTTTTGCATCACATTTAGTCATCTGTTTCTATGAGGCCATACCTGAAGAACTGTTCCTCTTATAGTTAAAAGTCAACCGGGGTTGTCAAGTGCCATGCAGGCACTTGACTACCCTGGTTTAATAATCTAATATAGATATTTTCCGTCTAACTGTACAGTTTGTAATTTGTGTTCTTGTGAAATTGATACAGTCAATTTGAGAATTACTGGCACCCTTCATAAAATTTAGTAAAGTGAATGCAACCAGAAAAGGAACCGGGCGAGTCTAGTTCAGCCGGCCTGTGATTTAAAAGGGATGAATGTTGTTGTCCCTGGCTGGTTTCGATCTGCGGTGACCTATGTGGCAGACTGTGTCTTTAACCATTACGCTATTTAAACAGTTGGAATGCAACTTTTATCTCCGCCATTAAATTTTTGCTGAAATAACATGGACAACAGTTATTTAACGAAACTAAAGTGTACTCTTGTACAAAGATTACTATAGATGGCTAGCTAATAGCTGTACAGTACCTATAATGGAAACAATGACTCCACTCACTCCATGGCTGGTTTGTTTCTTTAGAAAACAATAACGATATAAAAGGGTCACGTAATTCACTTATTCTTTTACATATACGAGATTCATGGTATAAGAATGGATATACTGTAGTGCGACGACTGAGAAGTACAGAGTGGATAAATATTTCTTTGAGACAAAAATTGGAAGGTCTGAGCACGGAATTGAATCGGGGTCAAAAGCAGCCGTGTGCAGCACTAATCGAAGTTTATTTATTGATTTATCAGGGTAACCGGAAAGAAGAGCATTGCAGTAATCTAATCTAGATGTAACAAAAGCATGGATTAGTTTTTCTGCATCAGTTTTTTGTTAGAAAGTTTCTGATTTTTGCAATGTTTCGAAGACAAAAATAAGCAACTCTTGAGACATTTTATACGTTCATCATATCAAAGGAGAGGTCGGGGTCAAGGGTAACGCAGAGGTTTTTATGACCATGCAGCCGTTGAGGTTCACAGTGAGATCTGCCAACAAAGCTCTTTGTTTCTTGGGTCCTAAAACAAGCATTTCTGTTTTTCTTGAGTTTAAAAGCAAGAAAGTTCTCTGTCATCCACTTCCTAATATCTGAAATGCATGCTTCCAAAGTAGCTAATTTTTTGGGCTTCTCCATGCTTCATCGAAATATATAACTGTGTGTCATCAGCATAACAGTGAAAATTGACATTGTGATTCTGGATTACATCACCCAGAGGCAGCATATATAGTGAGAACAATAATGAGCCTTGAGGAACACCAAAACATACCTTTGATTTGTCGAGGATATGCCATCCACACATACGAACTGATATCTTTCAGATAAATAAGATTTAAACCAGGCTAGAACATGTCCACGTAGCCCAATATGGGTTTCCATTCTCTCTAAGAGAAGGGAGTGATCAATAGTGTCAAAAGCAGCACAAAGATCAAGAAGCAGCTGGATGGATGCGGAACCTTTGTCTGAGGCCATTAGAAGGTAATTTCTTACCTTCACGGGTGCAGTCTCAGTACTATGATGGGGTCTGAAACTGGACTGGAGCATTTCATAAATGTTATTTGTCTTCAGGTAGACATTCAATTGTTGGGAAACACATTTTTCTAAGATTTTTGAGAGGAACGGGAGGTTCGATATTGGCCTATAATTGTACAAGACTGTAGCGATGGAGTCAACATTGGGGGGGACCAAATCAGCCGGGGGTCTAGGGGTCCGCCCAAGTAAAACATTCAGAAATGTTTAAAATATTTATAAGACTCTTAACCATCAATAATCACCCAATCTGATATCACCGTGTTGGTGTTGTTCCTACAACATCATAATTAATGTTGCTCCAGGACCATCATTGCAACTGACCTGTAGTTAGTTGGTTAACCCAGTCCAAAAATTGAATATTCCCCTGCTCCCCACCTTTTGACCTAACCCTAACCTCAGAGACACCTGTGCCTAAATCTAACCTCAGTGGTACCTGTGCCTAAACCTAACCTCAGTGGGGCCTGTGCCTAAGCCTAACCTCAATTGTGCCAACATTAAGTATGATGTTGTTGGAACAACAGCAACATGGCGATATCAGATTGTTCATCAATATTTGCTCCTTTTCTCATTCACCTCCAAGTCACCTGCTCTCCCTGCCCTGTTGGCATCCTCATGCTCTCTCTCTCCCTCTCTTTCTTCACTCTGAATGCACCAGAGTGAACATGAAATAAATAGTATCAGTAAACAAGTTGTGTTTCTTGCCATGATGTTCAGGAATAGATTATTAACCATTTCTGATCTGAATGGCAATGCTTATTATATCAATAAACTTTGACTCACCTCTTGTGCTACTGTATACTTCTATTATCTGACTGATACTGATTTTCTCACTGCTCTCCGCTTACTTTTCTTTTCTGAGGCTGCCCAAAAAACTGACGAATGTCACTGCCACCCTTCCTCGTGCTCATGATGACACTCACTGTGAATTAAAGTTGACTAATAAAACTGTGTTCACTTTAATCATACAAACACTAATAACGCTATTTATCAGAGTTAGCAAATACAACTATACAGTATACTATACGAATATGTAATCAATGAAAACAACTACTGTCTGCATGAACTACGCATGAAGCGCAATATAAATTACTGACACTTTACTCAGACTTCACGTGGGCATTCTGACAAATCTAACAAAATCCTTCGTGTAAGACATTAAAGTTAGTTGAATACGCACATGAGCACCATTGATGGTCGCTGGGTGAATGTGTGGCAAATTAGCTTTCCAGGGAACTTAGCTATGATAGATGAACGATGAACGTTAGTGACGGTTGATTGGTTAGCACTCGCATATCGGCCCCTTTTCACAAAATATCGCAAAATCACGTGTTGATGTTAAAACTATCACAATCGTCAGGAAGATAGCCTGCGTAACACTCATTACATTTTAGTTTTCCACTTTTTATTACATTTGAAAGTAATGAGAGAGAGAGACAGTACAGTGTTCAACATTGATTGTACCAAATCCAGAACAACGACTGTTCAAAACCAGCCCAAAATACCTGAAAACTTGCCCAACGTTAGTTGGTGCACAGCATTGACTATTTTACAAGTGACCCCCCACCGCACCCCGGGAACAAAACTTAAGGTGCGGTATAAACACGTGAAGCCGTAGCTGACGTCTGACTGTGATAACAGAATAGAAACACGCGATATAGCATATAAAGACAGAAATGGTGTGGCCGCGTTGGAGTTCAGAAGTAGCCCAAAAACCCGTCACCCGCGACCAATTAATTTTCACCCGTGACATTGTTTGAAAAGTAGCCCAATTTCGCATCAAAACTGCGGATATACAACAGTCGACCAACGGCTTCTGCTGGGGTACGGCTACAGCACCTGGACAAACTGCACGCAGAACTGCAATAAACCGTAAAACTAGAACCGGTAATAATAATAACAGCAATTTGTTAAGTTTAGTTATGATTATGTTTACATTTGCTAATGATTATTTTGGACGGCGGTTCATGGTTGCCTGTCGTAGCATGGCGCATTTTTATTTTATTTGTAGTTTATAGATCAATTTATTGGCGAGGACATTTTGAGCAATTTAGAATATTGGGGGGGATGTGTCCCCCTCAATGTATATTGTAACTACGGCCTTGGTTTAATATGTCTGGATCCAGATTCGAGTTTTTTAGAAGAGGCTTAATTTCCGCTATTTTTAGTGAGTTTGGTACACATCCGGAGGAAAGGGAGCAATTTATGTTCAACATTGGCTGACCTAGCACCGGAAATAGCTCCTTAAGTAATTGTGTTGGAATCGGGTCTAGCTGACAATTTGTGGGTTTAGAACTCATTACAAATTTAGTGAATGTGTCGAGCGATACGGGATCAAAAAATTCAGGTGTCCCCATTGACACCTGGTCAGGGAGGTTCAGGACATTCTCAGGACAACTGAGATTTTGGGGGCTATAACTATTTAAGTAGGAGTCAGTCATTTGTTTTCTAATGGTGATGATCTTTTCATCAAAGAAGTTCATGTATTCATTACAGCTAAAGTGGAGTCCCACTTCACTTGTTGAGCGTTGCTTTTTTGTTAACTTTGCAACTGTATCGAAGAGAAATTTTGGATTGTTTTTGTTCACCTTAATCAGGTTGGAGAAATAAGCTGATCGAGCAGATGTGAGTACTTTTCGGGATTGTGGTGTACTGTCTATCCAGGCTAGTCTGAATACTTCCAACTTGGTGGAGCGCCACTTTTGCTCCAATTTTCTGGAGGCTTGCTTGTTGAGTGCTCTAGTATTGTCTGTGAACCAGGGAGTACGTTTCTTGTTGCATATTTCTTTTGTTTTTAGTGGTGCAACCGTATCTAAAGTATTTTGCAGTGTTGAGTTTAGATCCTCGATTAGATCGTTTGCGGATTTATTTACTCTGTCACTGATGAGTGAGCTTGGAAGAATTTCAAGAATTCTATTTGTAGTCCGAGAATTTATAGTACGGCTTTTGAAACTCATTGTTTGCGGAGCAAGTGGATTTCTTGTTTTAACGGTAAATGTAATAAGACAGTGATCTGATATTCCAGGTTTTTGGGGGGAAATTATTAGATCTACATTATCTATTTCTCATGACAGGACTAAATCTAAGGTATGATTGTGGCAGTGCATTGGACCTGAGACATGTTGGATAAAACCAATTGAGTCAGTTATGGCTTCAAGGCTTTTTGAAGAGGGTCATTGGACTTTCCCATATGAATATTGAAATCGCCAAAAATTAGGATACTATCTGCCATGACTACAAGGTTAGAAAAGAATTCTGGAAACTCATTGAGGAACATTGTGTATGGCCCGGGGTGCCTGTAAATAGTAGCTATGTAAATTGATTTATCAGCCTGGTTAACTTTCATGAGTAAAACTTCAAAAGAATGAAAACCAGTGATGTGTTTAAGAGTAAATTTACATTTACTGTCATAAATATTAGCAACACCCCCTCCTTTTCGGGATGCACAGGGGACATGATCACTAGTATAGCCAGGAGGAGAGGCCTCATTTGGGGCAATAAATGCATCAGGCTTTAGCCATGTTTCACACAAGCCAATAACATCTAGTTCATGATCAGAGATTAATTCATTTACTGCAACTGCCTTTGGAGCAAGGGATCTAACATTTAGGAGTCCCATTTTGAGATGCGAGGTAATACAGTCATTTTTATTTGTGACCGAGTTGGAGGAAGGCTTTATCTTAATAAGGTTGCTATTGTTAGCACTACCTTGTTTAACATTTCTCAGCCTGGAACGAGTCACAGGCGCAATAGGCAAAACTGTACTAACTACTCTGGCTATGCTATCAACAGACTCCGCTATGCTAGCAAGCTGGCCTGCGGCCTGTCCTGCACCCTATCTCATGGTGAGGCTATTGGAGTGAGACTCCTGTCAATGTTCCTAGATAAAAAAAGGGTCTATACAGCCTACCTATAATGAAAACAATGACTCCAATCACTTCACAACTGGTTTGTTTCTTTAGAAAACAATAACAGTATAAAAGGGTCAAGTAATACAATTATTCTCTTAAATATGTGATTCATGGTATTACAGAGTGTATATACAGTTAGGTCCGGAAATAATTGGACACTGACCCTAGTTTTGTTATTTTGGCTGTTTACCATAATATATTCAAGTTAGTGTTAAATCATAAATATGGGCTTAAAGTGTTGTCTCTCAGCTTTAATTTGAGGGTATTCACATCCAATTTGGAGGAAGCGTTTAGGAACAGCTCTTTAATATGTAGCCCCCTCTTTTTCAAGTGACCAAAAGTAATTGGATAACTGACTCAAAAGCTGGACAGGTGTGGGCTACTCCTTTGTTATTTCTTCATCAGTTAAGCGGGTAAAAGGTCTGAAGTTGATTCCAGGTGTGGAATTCGCATTTGGAAGCTGTTGCTGAGAACCCACAACATGCGGTCAAAAGAGCTCTCAGTGTAAGTGAAACAGGCCGTCCTTAGGCTGCAAAAAAAAAAATACCATCAGAGAGATAGCAGGAACATTAGGAATGGCCAAATTGACAGTTTGGCACATTCTGATAAACAAAAAAGAATGCACTGGTGAGCTCTGCAAAACAGAAAGGCCTGGACGTCCACGGAAGACAACAGTGGTGGATAAGCGTAGGATCCTTTCCATGGTAAAGACAATCCCCTTCACAACATCCAGGCAAGTGAAGAACACTCTCCAGGAGGTAGCCATATCATTATCCAAGTCTACCATGAAGGGAAGACTTCACGAGAGCAAATACAGAGGGTTCATCACAAGGTGCAAACCGTTCATAAGCCTCAAGAATAGAAAGGCCAGATTAAACTTTGCCAAAAAACATTTAAAAAAAAAAGCCAGCACAGTTCTGGAACAGCATTCTTTGGACGTATTAAACTAAGATCAACTTGTACCTGAATGATGGGAAGAAAAAAGTATGGAGAAAGCTTGGAACGGCTCCTGATCCGAAGCATACCACATCATCTGTAAAACACGGTGGAGGCAGTGCGATGGCATGGGCATGCATGGCTTCCAATGGCACTGGGTCACTGGTGTTTATTGATGTTGTGACAGAAGACAGAAGCCGTCAGAAGAATTCTGGAGTGTATAGGGATATATTGTTTGCTCAGATTCAGCCAAATTCAGTGAAGTTTTTTGGATGGTGCTTAACTTTACAGGTGGACAATGACAAAACATACTGTGAAAACAACCCAGGAGTCTTTTAAGGCAAAGAAGTGCAATATTCTGCAGTGGCCGAGTCAATCACCTGATCTCAAACTGATCGAGCAAGCATTTCACTTGCTGAAGACAAAAGTTAAAGGAGAAAGGCCCACGAACAAATAACAACTGAATACAGCTCCAGCAAAGGCCTGGCAAAGCATCACAAATGAGGAAAACCAGTGTTTGGTGATGTCTATGCGTTCCAGGCTTCAAGCAGTCATTGCCTGCAAAGGATTCTCGACAAAGTATTAAAAATAAACAGTTTATTTATGATTGTGTTAATTTGTCCAATTACATTTGAGCCCCTGGACTGTGTATGAAAATGGTTGCAATTCCTAAATGTTTCATACAAAATTTTTGTTCATCCCCTTGAATAAAAGCTGAAAGTCTGCACTTCAGTTGCATCTTGGTTGTTTCTTTTCAAATCCATTGTGGTGGTGTACAGAGCCAAAATTATGAAAGTTTTGTCAGTGTCCAAATATTTCCGGACCTAACTGTATGTTGTGTTACGGCTGAAAAGTACCGAGTGGATAAATATGTCTTAGAGACAAAAATTAGAACGTCTGAGAGGGGGATTGTACAGGGGTCAAAATATTGACAGTCTGGGATGTTCCCACAAGAACACAGGGCTTGCTGTTAGTCAGACCCGCTCTGTATAGTCTCCAAATGCAACTTTTCTCCCAGCCATTACATTTTTCCTGAAATACCGTGGGCAAGAGACCATTTCTTAATGGACCTAAAGTGTAATCTTGTACAAAGATTACTGTAGATGGTCATCCATACAATAACAGTTGAATAGCTAACAAATACGCTATGTGAACTACGAGGATATCAAAAGCATTGGCTGAATCTCAAATTGCATACTATGTACTACAAGTACGTAGTTTGCGGATGATGGTGAATTATGTACTGTTTTGTCTAATGTAAGCTTGTATGCCAGTATTGGGACAGATTGGGACATACTACTGTACCTCAGAAAATTGCGTCTTGACATTAGATCATTTTATCACGCATTAACATCACGCCAAGTTTGAATACTTAGCTAGACACCATTAAGCATTGTGTTAAACTGACTAACGTTTCTCATTAAGTTTACTTCCACCACAAATAAAATCTATGAACTCTATGGCTTTTTTCTTTTAGATGGTAATAGGCCTACTAGTATCTACTTACTATTTGGAATAGTCATAATGATTGAGCAATTGCTGGTGAGACTGAAGACAAATTTTACACTTGTGGTAGAAATTCACTGATTAGAACTCTAAGGCAGGTAAGACAAGGTTCAAAATGCTCTTAAACACAATAGTTGATTATATAATATGTGCAAATAGTGAGATACACGCAGATACAAGGTCAGTGAGATATCTGAGGTTACTAGAGAATCACCAATGCTTATACAACTAAGGGGTGGGGTTAAGAATGTGTATATTCATCCTATAAAGACAACATTATCTTCCTTATCCCGCCCTGCCCCCTGTCGTGTGTGTACCTATCCTGTCACTTGTTTACCCATCCTGTCCCTTGTGTTCACCCAAATGGGCAGATTGCCCCTACTTCCCCCAAGGGGCTACAGGAACATTGACCCTTTCAAAACAGCTGGCCACATTCCTTAAGAACAGACACTGATGGTTTAAGCAGATTAACGTATGGTACCCAATGATTTACTATAAACTTGCAAGAATGTGTGCCATAACAACTGAACAAAGACCTCTCCTCACACCTGGCATTTCCCATCTTATCTAAACACTGACTCTGTACTTTATCAGCAGCTCAATATTTAAAACATTAATTCATTAGAATTCACTAATACGTCAGTTCAACAAATTTCTATAACACACTGCCAAAGCTATTTAATTTCATGGCACAACAACGTCGTTTTTCTTTCATTCGTGAATGACATTGATACAATAACTATCAATATAGGTGACGATAACTGACTTTTTCGTCAGGTGAACAGTTGAGAGAGTCGTGGAAACCCTTCCTCTTTGACTTCACAAGGGGTTGTGGTCTATATTACCCCAAAAGGCACGCACGGATGCGTTCTTCGAAATAGTCACAATTTAACTGTAAAGAGTTTTAATTTAGGCTTACTATAACATAGCTACTGTAGCTTGTAGCCAGTAAAGTTTTAGTCTATCCCGGACAAATCCTAAATGACTACTTTGTTTGCTCGGTGGCTTGGATTGAACCCTGGTCTACTGCGTGGCAGTCCGTGTCTCTAAACACTTCACTATTTAACCACAGTCAGGCAGGCACATTTGCTCTTCTTGGCCAGCTCCGCTTACACGGTCTGGCTAAAATTAACATTTTAACACAACTACGGCACCAGCTGATACACACAGTCTAATATGCACAATGCTGCACTAACTTGCATGCCCTTCTTACAGCTAACGGAGAGGGCGCTAGTTTGTATTATTATTTATTGTTGCATTGGGTCACAATGTCTTCAGCTGCTGTTTTGCTGGCCTCCATGCTACTAGCCTTTCCTCCAGATCACTCAACCCCTTTTAACACTGTTTGGCCTAGCTGAACCTGTTCTGAGTTTCATTTTTCTGCACAGAACAAGGCTATGGCGACCTTTCTATAGTATTCATTTACAATAACGTCAATGACCCGATGTACAATTTCTGCACGGAGTTGTGACTCTTCTGTTCCCTTGTCCTGTTTTTTTTGTTGTCCTTTTCCATTATGCGAAGCAATATGTTGCCTGTGCCGTTGTTAAGAACAAGCCGTTTCCCTTATAATCATCTGTATATTAAAATAGGAATGCCATAATCAGCGTTCACCGTGCAATCCTGAAACCTTTCACTTTCTACATGATGCTGGAAAAAGGAGCAGAACCACTCATATTTCAAGACAATCTACAGCGAACAGAAACTGCACAGAAACTCTTGAATTCTTAGTAAAAAACTCTTGAAAACTTAGTTCACGATTCCGGTCCTCTTGTAATTGTGCGATGCAATGAAGTTTTTTCAAATTGTTTTTTAGCTTTTTCGAGACCTTTATAGAAAGGCCAACAGAAAGGTGATACACAAATAAAGTATGTTCTGCCCGTAAATACGTAAATTCCAAAAGTCTGACAGTCTGACAGGCTACTTAAATGTAATTGATAAAAAAAATGTATGACACTTCTTTGGACATAATTAAAAAACTGTAACCCCTTCCCAAGACTGATATTAAATATGGATGACCCTCCCCCATTTCCCTCCGTGTTTCATGTAAAATTCAGATCTCTCCCTAATCTGAATTTTTATTTTTTTTTTTAAATCCAGAAGTGGGAAATGTAACATTAAATAAATGTAGCCTTGTACGTGATATAACATCTACTGTTAATTGGGTACTTATGCTGCGCTCCTTAGATTATTTTGTGACTGCTGTAATTCACTTTTACTATAGGATTGTATTAAAACTGTGTTTTTCAGCTCGCAGAACACTTGGGGCTGACCAAAGAACACCCTGAAAGCCTGGGTCTGGTGATGCCTCTGGTACAGAGTAATAATTTGATCAAGTTATCAATGTTTTGTGATTATTAGCAACATAAAAATTGTATCTATCGTGTCATTAATTACCATGTCTGAAATTTCAATGAAAGTGTAAACATTTCTCCCATTCCTAATTATCGTCTTCCTTACTATTATGTTCAATTATATTATATTTCTTTTGTATTGGTGTTGTAAATGATAGATCTGTTGTATCTACTAGAAAGTTTTAGCTACCTTTCTTGGCTTCTGGTAAAGAAAATAGACTGAGCGACTTCATATTACATGACGTCTGGTCTGTTGTGCAAGTGGAATTTCACGATTTGCAACTTGTCTTGTACTACACTAATTCAAATCTGTGGAGATGCTGCACGTTTTATTTGATTTGGTCTTAAACCCTGTCAGTCAAAAGTTTATATATATATTAAAAAAATGTGTTTGAAGTAATTCCAACTTAAAATGTGTTTATTATTATACATTGCTCAAAAAAATTAAGGAACACGTAATCCTCACAGTATAACACCAAGTCAATTAAACTTCAGGGATATCAGTCTGTCCAGGAAGCATAAGCGATTCAGTCAATGTCAAAGGGTATGGTTTTTGCAGGTGGTGGCCACAGACAATTGCTCTCCTTATCCTTCCTGACTGATTCTTCTCTAGTTTTGCATTTTGCACCTGTCCTTGTCACTACTGGTAGCATGATTCAGTACCTGCAACCCATTCAGGTTGCATAAGTAGTCCGGCTCCTTCAGGATGGCACATCCATATGTGCTGTCACAAGAAGGTTTGCTGACTCTCCCAGTACAGCCTCAAGAGCATTTGGCGGTGGGTTATTGATGGTCTGGGGAGGCATATCCTTGCTGGGTTGCATAGACTTCCATCTGCTAGCCAGTGGTACCTGACTGCTGTTATGTACCGGGATGAAATCCTCAGACCCATCGTCAGACCTTACATTGGTGCAGTGGGCCCTGGGTTCCTCCTGGTGCAAGACCATGCCCGGCCTCATGTGGCCAGAGTGTGTAGGCAGTTCCTGGATGACGAAGGCATTGATGCCATTGACTGGCGCTCAAATTCTTCAGACCTGAATCCAATTGAGAACTTCGGGGACATTATGTATTGGTGCTTCTGACGCCACCAAGTAGTGCCACAGACTGTCCAGGAGCTCATTGATGCCCTGATCCAGGTCTGTGAGGAGATCCCCCAGGACACCACGTGCCGTCTCATCAGGAGCATGTCCAGACGTTGTCGGGAGTGCATGCAGGCACTTGGGGGCCATACACACAACTGAGCCACATTGAGTTGCTGTGATGAAATTCACACAAGTTGGAACAGCCTGTGATTTCAATTGTTTACTTTGATTTTTGGTGTTTGAGTCCAGTCCTCAGTCGTTTGGTGATTTTGGTTTCCATTGACCGTTGTGTTGGAATGTATCGTTCGTATAGTGGTTACCTTATTAAGAACGTACTCGGTTGAAAATCAAGGGAGAAAGAAGCTTTATTAAACGCACTGCCGCAGAGTTGTCTGATGTTACATGTTCAATCGATATCACTATAAAGATGGTTGCTAGTGGTTATATACATTGAAGGGCCTGTCTACCTAGCACAGATCACATTTTCACAAGAACCAAATGCCAAATGGTCAATGTAAACATTCCACATTCCTGAGGCTGGCAGAGCGTGACCTACTGAGAGAGAATCTAAACGCAGATGTTTCTGTTATTCTCATTATCTAGACACATTTACCCTTCAGTGAAACATATTCATATGATTCTGCAGTTATTACGTCATTTTGTTCTCAGTGAATTACACAATGTACAGTAAAGATTTTGATATTTAATAGATTTCCTTCATCGAGACCTGATGTGTGATTTAACTGTTCCCTTAATTTTTTTGAGCAGTATACACTTTAAGAAAAGGTACATTAATGAGAGTACCAATGCTCAGTTTATGGAAGCCATAGCTATCTCTCCAACAATAAGTGCTGACTCAGTTGATGTACTCCTGGATCATTTTTATGTCAAAATATCGAATGTCATGGATCGTGTTCCACCGGTAAAGGTAAAGAAAACTATGAGCAAACAGAAAATACCATGGAGAACCACCATGATGGTAAGCGCCCTGAAAAGAGAATGTAGGAAAGCGGAACGTAAGTGGAGGAAAACTAAACTTCAAATTCACTATGACATCTATAAACAAAGCCTTGGTAGCTTCAACAATGAGTTACGCAGGGCCGGACAGCAACATTTATCGGGAATGATCAACAAGAATATCAACAATACCCGCACTCTATTTGTCATGGTCGACACGCTTACAAACCCAATAAAGCAGATAGCATCAGAACTCGTGTCCACTGTGAAATCTAATGAATTTGCGTGTTTCTTTAGTGAAAAAATTATAAGTATTAGACAGACCATCAGAACTACACAGTCTAACAAGGACACTACCGTCCCACGACCACCAAGACATAACTTGGTTATTATGTCGCAATTTAATACAAATGATCAAAAATCCCTTGAAGAAACAGTTCGGCATCTTAAAGCTTCCACATGTTGTCTCGGCACACTGCCATCAGACTTTTTTAAAACAAATTGTGATGGCTAGACGACTGGGTCAGAGCATCTCCAAAACTGCAGCCCTTGTGGGGTGTTCCTGGCCTGCAGTGGTCAGTACCTATCAAAAGTGGTCCAAGGAAGGAAAAGCTGTGAACCGGCGACAGGGTCATGGGCAGCCAAGGCTCATTGATGCACGTGGGGTCCGAAGGCTGGCCCGTGTGGTCCGATCCAACAGACAAAAAAAAGTTAGTACTGGTACTGATAGAAAGGGGTCAGAACACACAGTGCATCGCAGTTTGTTGCGTATAGGGCTGCGTAGCCGCAGACCAGTCAGGGTCTGCGCTGACCACTGACCACTGCCGAAAGCGCCTACAATGGGTACTTGAGCATCAGAACTGGACCACGGAGCAATGGAAGGTGGCCTGGTCTGATGAATCACGATTTCTTTTACATCACGTGGATGGCCGGGTGCGTGTAAGTCACTTACCTGGAGAACACATGGCACTAGGATGCAAGATGGGAAGAAGGCAAGCTGGCGGAGGCTGTGTGCTGCTTTGGGCAATGTTCTGCAGGGAAACCTTGGGTCCTGCCAGTCATGTGGGGGTGACTTTGACACGTACCACCTACCTGAGCAGTGTTGTGCTCCCTTTCATGGCAACGGTATTCCCTGATGGCTTTGGCCTCTTTCAGCAGGATAATGTGCCCCGCCATAAAGGAAGAATGGTTTGAGGAACACAACAACGAGTTCAAGGTGTTGGCCTCCAAATGACTCAGATCTCAATCCAATCGAGCACCTGTGGGATGTGCTGGACAAACAGGTGTTTGTCACCTACTCCCTTGCGTGTTATATAGTAGCACTCATGTGGTATCAGTAGTTCATAAAAGCATGTATTTCAGTTAACCGAATACTATTCAAACAATAACACACTATTTGTATAATAAAATCTTATGTTCAATGCTTACCCTTAGTAGAAACGTATCCAATATCTGCCATGGTGGACTCCTTCACTAATAGCGCTCGTGTGAACCACATTACATAGCCATGCCTGAAAGCGAGGTGAGCCGCTAATGGGTATGCACTTATTGCCCTGTAGTTGCCTGCTTAGATGTTTTAAAATTGGACTATGCAAGCATAATTACCGGCTGAAGCTTGCGAAAGCTTTTTGTATCAGTTATGCAAAAAGCTAATTTAGCAATATCGTGATATCAAAGATAGTTACATTTATTATTGAATTATTGAAACTCAATAAGGATATTTATCGAATTATCGCCCAGCCCTATCTTCTAATATCAAAATGTGCGTGCTGCATGTTTAATGAGATTAGATGATAGGTGCAGTCTCATCTTTTTAGAGCAGAGGGCAGGGAGAGATCACATGAACCTTATTCAGGTGTGTGTGCTTCTCTATCTCACCACAGCTATGGCCACACTTTGGTCTCAAGCCTACAATGTTGTGCAAATCCTGTACCTGTGCCGGCCCAACCTCAATAACCTCTTAGCATAGCCTAAAACATAAGAGAGGGAGGAGAGATCATGTGAATCTCATTCAAGTTCTGTGAGTGATATAGGTGCGTGCATTTTTCTGTAACTAAATCAAAGGCCACACTTTGGTCTCAGGGCTGCAATGTTGTGTAAACCCTTAGTACATGCAGGCCCATCTTGAATAACCTATCAGTCCTAGGCTAACACATTTTCATTGTCATGTTACATTTTTTGGTGCTCACGTTTTTTTTGTTACGTATTGTTTTTTAAGGTAGAAGGAGAATAAAGATAGAAGCCAACTTCAATACACTCCAGTTGCTTTCATAATTTTTACATTGTGCAGATACCTTTTTTCATGCTACAAGGGATATGGTTTCCTGGTAAATATGTTCCAGGAGAAAACTGTCCAAAACCTACATGTACCTCCTATACTAGCATAATCCCCCAGATTTTATGTGCAAGCTTTAACGAGTAATATTCCTCCATAGCCAGTCTGTGTGCAGCTCTACAGTGAAGCTGTTGCATAGCAGTTCAGATATACGCTTTGCGTATATCTGCACTGCATTTTCTTCAATGCAGTGCAGTTCTTGTTTGTAAGTTGAGTTGTATTTGTCTTCTACTTTAAGTGCAGTTTTATCATTTTTTGCCTGCAAATCTACTGAGATTCGACACAGGGCAATGTGGTTAACACTAGAGAAACTCAGAAACCTGTAGGTGAGACTAGGGGAAAGGCTATAGGGGAGCATTTTCTGGCCCAGGCCCAGTACTGTAAAAGGTCAAATGGTCATTGAAACCTTATCTTCATTGCAGCCTAAAGGCCATGTTTTAGCTGATGTCAGGGCAACTGGTCTGCTCTGTGGTCAGTGCAGCTCACCATGGTCTGCTGCAGTTAGGAAATGCAAGACTTTAAAATGTTTCCCTATGATAGGGTTCCCCTTTTTACGATGTAGATTCACAGTCTAATTTCAATAGGTGTAACCTGTGCAATAGTCTAGAATCAGATGTAACAGTTTAAAGATTAGGCTTTTGTATAAGCTTTTGAGTATTTTTTTTCCACTTATGGCTAACATCCCAGTAACTCTTTAAAAACAGGCTAAGTCTGCAAGGGCTTTTATTCATGGATTTGCCTTGACTGACAGCTCTTTAAATCGTATTTAATAAGCAATTTGGATAGTGAGCAGTGTTGCAGTTGCATTGTCTAAAGAAAATTTACTGATGATCAAATCAACTCAAATATCATTGGGAGTGCATCATTTTCAATTTAGCATATCTTTCGCAGCAGTTCTGACAGATTTTCATAACAACTGCTTCAAAGTTGGGAAAGACTAGAGCTGATTTAATCTGATTTGAACTGTTTGGGAACTTAATTGTTTGCTGTAGCAGGTCATAGCAAGGGCACAAGACAGAGTTGCAAGGGTATTTAATTTAAATGTGGCACACAAACACTGGAAAACACACCATTAGTCCCTTATGTTCTTTTTCACCTCCGGGCAGCTTTTTTTTCTACTTATATAGCCTCCCAGATTGCTTTTCATGAGAGGCAGATTCAGATTTTGAAACACAGATTCCTTCCCTCAGTGTGAGCAAGACGCTAACATGACTGGCACGCGCTACATTACATAACAATCAAAAAACATTTCATGCTTTTTAATAGGGTTTAGTAAAGTAAATCGAGACTACAGCCATTTTGGTAATTCACCCAAAGATTATCATACCAATGACAGAATATTTGTCATTAGGGAGTCCATTAACCGTCATTGCCCAGTATAATAATTGCTGAGAAGTGTTTTAGTGCCCTCCATAATATTTAGGAATTCTGTGGGGTGACCAATTGTTCTCTTTTGTCCAGCTGCTAACAGCCCATGGATCAAAGAGCACCCAGAATGTGGCTACAACATGGTCAACTCCCCTCATCTGAGGCCAGCCTGGGTCCTGGACAGGGCCATATGGCACATGAGCTGCAACGTGGCTGACGGAAAGTACTCTGCTATGGGCCTCCCTGCCCAGGTCCAGAACGAGGGGCACCTTGGTGTAAGTGTTGGAGGGTCATTTTCAAAGCTAAGGTTCCCAAGTTACAGAAACCTTCCCAAAATGCCCATGTTTTCCAGAAATCCCAGTTGGAGGATTTTCAGACTCAGGAGGAAATAAGCTGGGAGGGAATCCTCAAACCTGGAACTTAAGGAATGTTCATTAATTTTGTAAAAACCTCTCCCCAGCAGTATAATGGTAGATTATAGTTTTTCACATTGTGAAAAACTATCATCTGTGGTCAGAAAAAACAGGGATTTTTAGTTCTAAGGTTGTGTGCTTTTGTTAACCTTCTGTTTTATTATTATTTTTAGGTGATCCGTGATGTTCTGTGGGGGCAGGTCTTCCCCAAGATCAAGCTGTGGGAGTTCTTCCAAATCAGAATTGAGAGCGCTGTGGAGGAGTTCAGGGACCTACTAACTGATGGTGAGAGCATTTAACTGAGTGCTTTACTAGCTTGCTCTGGTCATAACTTTATTTAATAATTTATTTTTAGTGACATCTTCTGTGTCATTATAAGTGGGTGAAGCAAACGGGCCAGAACGGGAAACTCTCACTTTCATTGCAATGTGGTTTGTGTGCACTAAATGAATACACCCCTGTTTTATAAATACCTTATGTTGAAATAACCATCTCCTCTTCTCATGAGCTTCTCTATTCCAAACATTGGCCAAGTTTTGATTTGCACAAGAGGTACAGTAGCTCCAAGTCCATTCAAATAGGCTGTGAAACAAAATTACTCAATGAAAAACCTGATTAAATTGGGGGGAAATATAAAGTTGTGGTTTTTCGTCATAAAGTTTTCATTATGAATTGATTTTTAGCAACTAAATACTTCCTTTACCAGGGGTTCAACCAGACCCAAGGAAGACTATGGGTAAAAAGGGACTTAATATTATCCAGGACCCAAAGTTCAGACGCTTTGGAAATGAAGTGGACATGGACTCTGCTCTTGAGACCTTTGTGCCTCTTAGGTAAGTGTGAGTTTACTTGTTTGTGTGTTTTCATGTGATTGATGGCTTCATAAATGTAATTTGAATTATGGAAGTATACTGAAATTCCAATTTCCTTAACAATAGAACTGAGCAATGCCTACACCAATTGGTGTTTTTAGTTAGTAATTAAAATAAAACCGCCATTTTGAAAGCTACGCCCTCCTCCTTCCATGACTTTTTTTAAATAGGTGTTTATTACATATCGTATCTAATCCGCCAAAAGCACATGCCACTTGATGTTGGTACCCAGGCGCTAATCACCCCTAACTCAATGAATGACTACAAGGGATGAATGGGCGATACCCCAAGATAAAAGAACATAGCCTTGGTTGAACTTACAAATGAAATACGAACGATTTCCTTGACCATTCAACAAATGTATCACCTGTTATTGTTTTTCATTAGGAGAGAAACAAAATATCCAACATAGCCTATCATCTATTTATTTTTGCTGATTACTTTACCGAAGATTCAGCTTATTTTGTGATTCATGCAATGTATTACACTAAATAATTATTAGTGAAATGAAATACACAATATCTTTGACTATACATCAAATGCATTTTTATTGAAACATGATACAAACAATATCCTTGACATTTCAACAAATGTATTACATGTTACTGTTTTTCATATGGAGAGAAACAAAATCTCAAACATCCCATCATCTATGAATTTTCGCTGGTTATTTTATGGAAGATTTGTCATCTTATGTAATTCATCAAATGTATTACGCTAAATAATTATTAGCGAAATGAAATATAAACGATATTCTTTGCTATTCAACCAATTAACAGACTTGCCAACATGCACGCATTTTGTTTACCAAATATGCAATTCTCTGTCCATGTACGCAGATACGAGATCCAAGTTAAAAGTACGTAAATATGAATAGGGCCTAATTATTGTTAGTGTTGTTAGTGTTTTATTTTAATAAAATCCACTGAGTAAATCTAACATACTGATTCTCGAAATGCAACACAGAGACATGTAAGGAGTTTGTGTCAACGGACATGGAGATTAATACATCATTATTCCCCTCCTGTTTGTTGTGAGGCTGAGTTTGTCAGCTTGTGAACACATTGACAAATCCCTTGTTGACTCTCTGTGTGAGAAAAGTTTGCATGTGCTTAAAACATTAAAGTTGTGTATTCCTGGTGAGCTAATTGTTTTCGTCTGCTTATTGGTAAGTTAGGTAATTGTTTCAAGCTAACATTAGCGGACATAAGATGGATTAGCGCCATGCTGGCAACATTAGAGATTCGGTAGCAACAATAAGACTCCAGTTTTTCAGATTTTGCCTTCAAAATAAAAGTTGGCTCTAAAATGCAATATTAATAGTTTTAAATTAATCTATTTTGCAGCTTTGCTGAGTATATATTGTAAAGATTTATATTATAAAAGAAATATCTACATATTAAAAAACTGAAGAAAAAGGCTGTTTAAATAGTACTTCACGTAGGATGATGAATATTCTAAGGTGGAGCCTATTGAGAAATGGAGATGGAATAAACTATTGTTGTAAACATTTCATATTTAAAAATAAACTGAATCCTTATGATGTAATTCTTGTTCATTTGAATGGTACTCATTAGTTGTATATGGGCTCTTTGCGCTAAATCCAGCAACGCTATACTTTCCAACTCCTCCCCCATCGCAACACATTATAATATACTGTGCACGGGATACATATTGCATCATACAGCAAAAACTACTTTATACGCTGCAGTGAATGTAATGTAGGAAATGTTCAAGTGTGTCTACTAACCAAATAAAATTAGTTTTGGATGAACACTGTGCTACATCCAGCAACACAATATTTTCCACACCCTCTTCAGCCCCCAAGGCAAAACCCTATAACATACTGTACATGGGATATATATTGCCTCATACAGAAAAACGTAGTCTATATGCTAGGGCTGCGCAATTAATCCAAATATAATTGAAATTGCGATATTGACATGTGCAATATCCAAATCGCCAACTTACACGATTTTTCAGCTCCAAAAAAGGTGAATAATATGTGCTTCACGTGAAGCAACGAGCATGCATCGTACGTCCGTAATTGTTTTTCTTGCAGATGCTGTAGGTATTTTTGTAGATTATTTAAATACCTGGACTAATTTTGTTTAAATGCTTGATGGTTTTTCAATGTTAGAGATAGCAACACTGCAACAGCTAGCGAAGTTGTCAGCTTCAAGTTAGCGAGTGGCACCAGATATATTGTCCCACATACACAACAGCATGGTTATTAATAGTTTGGGCTTCAATGTCGGTGCCTACAAACAAACGTAATATGAGAGAAAATACACCTCAAGGGTTGAGAAATTTTGCCTAACCAGCTATGGCAACAGCGCAAACATAGCAAATGCCATTGCATTAATTGAGCAGTTAAGCGAATAGTTAGACACAGGCTGCACTTTCAAATTGGTACAGATGTCGCTCCTTTAATTCCAGCACCAAGGGGGCGGCCCACGACGAGGCATGCCTCGGTATGCCTCGTTATACCGCGGTATACTGTGGCAAGTTGCGGTGCTGTACGGCATGGGCAAAAACATAAAATAAAAAATGAGAATGGCCACCAGGAGGCATCTGTGAGAACATTTGTGAGGCATCACCCGCCTGAAACTGCTGTTATTCAAGCCTGCGTCTGTACTTACATGGCCAGAATAAAACATTCAAATCGGAGGAATATTGTCTACTATAATCCTATTCATGGATGGCTATGTTGCTGTGTTTGATTCTATGTTATAGGTCAACACACGTGAATCTCTTCCTTTTCGTTAATTGTAATTATTTAAACCGAAATACAAATATTTGACTGGAAATATAGCTGTTGATTACAATGATTAAGTTAACATTTATGTAGGCTAATTGCAGAATTTTACCAAGTACATTACTTATTGCGTCATTGATGCCACATTTCTGCATGAATATTTCCTGAAGACTGCATCTGTTTTTATCAATGAAAACTTATTAAAAGTTAACGGCATGATCATGTCAGTCAACACAAATCTACAAGCACTCATACCAGACATCTTCCCCCCACCTTTTGCTATTTCAAGACAATGAACGTTTACAATTCAAATGTCCAGCTGTCTGTCTCAAATTGGTAAATCAAACTACACAATAGATTGTTCTGATGACGCCTCTCACTCCTCCCAATTTATTAAAAGTGAGTGAAAGAGAGTATTCTTAAAATATCCCAATTCCGTGATGTCTCTGCAACTAACGAAAGTAATAGCAACAACCCAATAAAGTACAGTAACAACACGCAGGTCGGGGAAACCATACTAGCCGTGCAGGCACGAACAGCAAATTCTAACTAGTAAGAAACCTTGAATGTATTCACAAACTAATGCAGGGGGGGTGGGCTAACCCCAAATGTAAATTTGTGATCATAGCAACGTCTCTGGTGTAGCTTACGCTATATGCTCAGTTCGCAAAGATTGTGAAGAGTTCATTCTGCTGACCAATTTAGCCTAAATAAAAAACATTTGTTGGATCATGGAGTTTGTGTTTTATTGCTGTTTAAATGTAGTCTATTATACAGTTTGGCTATTTAAAACATATGTTTGGTAGGTATTCTATATGGCTGGAATTCAGGAATTTTAAATGCCATATTGGCTGATTTGATAAAACAAATGAGTTGATGCAACAAATAAGCAACTGACGCATTTGTCTGTTAAATGTAATAGAGTAAACTCTGACAGCCTATTGCCGGTTTTCAAGTAAATTCGCCAATTGTCATGTGTTTTTCTACCATGCCGTACTTCAAAACTATGATCGTGACAAATAGTTCTGCCATTTGTCACGATTTATTTAATTTTGCCGGACCACGTAAGCCGAGCCGGCCTAGAAGAGTGAATGTCTCTTACTGAGTCCGTCCGTCCGTCCCTGACTGACTGACTGACTACCCCTTGTTAAATAGCGTAGTGGTTAGAGACGCGGGCTACGGAACAACAGGTCCTGTGTTCGACTCCTGTCAACACACATGATGCCTGAGGTTCAGGACAGACAAAAAACTTTGCTGGCTATAACTTTATGTAGCTACGTAATAGGAAGCCTAAAATAAAACAGTTCTGGTGGATATAAGGATTTGTTCAGGAAAGACAAACACTTCGCTGCCTACACGATTCTCTAGTTTTTTCACTTGACAAAAAAGTCAGTTATAAATATATCGTCACCTATATTGATAGATACTCGATGTCATTCACGAATGGCTAATTAGCTGTTAAAACGGCCAGTGGTAAAAGAGGATTTGTTCAGAATAGACAAACTTCGCTGGCTACAACCTTCTGTAGCTACGGGACGCCTAAAATGAAACTGTTTACTGTAGTGATGGCGAAACGAGGCTTCATTAGCGTTATTTTAGCAGCAGGATATTATGCTGGCAGCACTCAGATTTTCATTATCACAATAAAAGCCAACATTTACATTTAGAAGACCATATAGTTAACAATCTAGTATGTAAAAAAGAACAGACAAGAACAACATTGGAACAGACATTAAACATAACATGACAGACTAGATTGACAGACTAGATTGTTAACTATATCATCTTATATCGTTCAATGATGGCTTTTATTTTGAAAAAGAAAATCTGAGTTAGCGCTGCTAGCATAATGTCCTGCTGCTAGAAGAACGGCCATCACTAGTTTACTGTTATTTTGCGACTATTTCTGGTGGATTTTCAAATTATATCAGCATTTCTTCAGGATAGTTAAACACATCGCTGGCTACACGATTCTCTCGTCTTTTCACTTGACGTAAAACTCCGTTATCGTCACCTATATTGATACAGTAGTTATTGTATCAGTGTAATTCACGAATGGCAAATAAGCTGTTAAAATGGCCAGTGGCAAAAGCCATACAGTTAATAGATGGTATTTGTGGTGGAGGTAAACTTAATAAGAAACGTTACTAAGTTTAACACAATGGTTAATGGTGTCTAACGAAATATTCAAACTTGACGAGATGTTAATGCATGACAACATTATATAATGTCAATATGCTATACTGACACCCGGCAAATGGTCAGCTCTGTGGTGTTGTGGTTAAAGATACATCCTTTCACGTGGGCGACCTAGTTTACAAACTTGAGAGGGCAGCCATGATCAACACTTTCTATTGCGGGCCGGCTGTTTAATCATATAGTCTTTATTTCTGTGTAGGCTATTGGTGTATTTCTTTATTAAAACATTTCGTAATTATATCAGTGATGAGGTTGCAAGTAGAAACATTTATCTTTTAAATTCGTTATTACCCGTTATGTTAGGAGAACATTGTGAACATTGTGTGTACTATCGTTTAGAAAACAATTTTCGAAAACTAATAGCATTTTCAGCGTTCTAGCTCCCCCATGTGTTTGGAATAGTTCAATCACAGTTTGACACAATCTACCTGATCTTACCGCGGTAAGAAAATGCTGTAATTAGATGAGCGACATCTGTAGTTGTGCTTTGCCTTTGGCAAGCACACCTAATAATAAGAAGTGTGGGAGAAACCTATAGTTGTGCTTTGTCTTTGACAAGCACTCCTAATATGATGAATGGGAGAAATCTGTACGTTCTTTGCCTTTGGCAAGCACACCTAATCATAATAAGAAGTATGGGAGAATCTATAGAAGTGCTTTGCCTTTGGCAAGCACACCTAATTAGATGTATGGGAGAAATCTATAGATGTGCTTTGCCTTTGACGAGCACACCTAATAAGAACTTCTATGCTGTCTATCTCAAAATATATTACACTTGCAGCACGTTCTTAGCCACCCACTCCTTTGGCTCCAGTGCAAGACTCTATACCTGAATTTGGCCTATACAAATTGCCTTATAACAAAAAAACTAGACATTTGTGTGGTGGAAAATGGCTTTCAAGAATTACTCCCTTGGGTATAAAGAATCCATAAAGTGTCAATTCATAGGACATATTAGAGGATATTGCCAGCAGCACTTTCTTAGCCACCTCCTCCATTGGCTCCAGTGCAAGACTCTACAACTGAATTTGGCCTATACAAATTGCCTTATAACAAAAAAACTAGATGTTGTGAGGTGGAACATGGCTTTCGAAAATTGCTAACTAGGGTGTAAAAAATCCATATATAGTGTCAATTCATGGGGGAAATTAGAGGGTATAGCCAGCAACACTTTCTTAGTCACCCTCTCCATTGGCTCCAGTTGAATACACTGTAAGCCAAATATGGCTATGCAAAATGCCTTAAAACTTAAAAACTAGAAGTTGTTAGGTGGGCCACGGCTTTCGCGAATGACTGAAGGGTATAAAGATTCCATATGAAGTGTCATTTCATGGGGAAATTTAGAGGGTATAGCTAGCAGCACTTACTTAGCCATCCACCATTGGATTCAGTGCAAGACTTTATACCTGCATTTGGCCTATATAAATTGCCTTATAACAAAAAAACAAGACATTGTAAGTGGAAAATGGCATTCGAGAATAACTCACTTGGGCAGTGTTTCTGATCCCTGCTCCTGGATGCCCGCCTGCCCTGCATGTTTTAGATCTCTCCCTGCCCTAACATACCTGATCATTTGAATCAGGTGTGACAGAGCAGGGAGAGATCTAAAACATGCAAGGCAAGGGGGTGCCCAGGAGCTAGGTTGAGAAACACTGCACTAGGGTATAAAGAATCCATGTAATGTGTCAATTAACAGGGAACAATAGAGGTTATAACCAGCAGCACAAACTATGCCACCCATCATTGGATCCAGTGCAAGACTCTATACCTGAATTTGGCCTATACATATTGCCTAATAAAACTAGACGTTATGAAGTGGAACATGGCTTTTGAGAATTACTCACTAGGGTATAAAGAATCCATATAGTATCAATTCATGGGGGAAATGAAAGGGTATAGCTAGCAGCACTTTTTTAGCAACCTACATCATTGGCTCCAGTGCAAATCTCTATACCTGAATTTGGCCTATGAAAATTGCCTTATAACAAAAAAACTAGACGTTGTGAGGTGGACCATGGCTTTCGAGAGTTACTCACTACTGTATAAAGAATCCATAATTAGTGTCAAAGTGTCTGACCATGTCTGACCTTTCCAGCTTATAACTGGTGACCTATTAAACTATCCTTGCCATATAGGATTACCCTGTCCCATTGTTGCTTGCAACTATATTTATTATTGATGTTATTATTGTTATCATCAAAAAAGCACATCATTGAATGACAATCAACAGATTTATTAGTTTCCCAGGGAAACAAACAGCATGCAAACAGAAACAGCTAGCAATTTAATATTCAAATCTTTATTTAACATCCAATCAGAAATGCCAAACAATCATTCTTATGAATTGTTCCAACGTAAAACAAGCTGACACTTATCAAGGGGTAATAGCAGGAGGATTAACTTTAAAAGGAAATGCATTAAAAACCTTTGAAAGTTAGTGCTTGCCCTGTGCCTGGTTGTATTGCAGTCATGTCAGCAACGCCACTTATTTTGAATAGTGTTTTAATGTGAGTCTGGATGCAGGACGCTAAGTTGCTTTCAGTGGAAGTACGACAGCGGAATATCCCTTTTGTGAATGTGTAACCACTGCGATAACAAGGCGTTCAGTGTATCCATCAGAGAAATTATCGCTTTTAAGAAAAATGAATTCTTCGACGGGTAATACCAAGTAAGAGAGCCTCAGTTTTCGGATTTTACACAGTAAACGCCATGTGGGTGAAATTTTATAGATGATACTCTGACGTCCCTTTCCTGTGAAGGCAGCATGGAGCTGCGCCACAAGAAGCTGACAGAAACACTGAAGAGAAGAAGAGTTATGATACACCGTCTCGTCCAGTCGCAGTGGAATAAACTGGCAGGTTTAATTGTTGCAGACCGCAGTTTTTTGCAACTAGTTGAAACTTGAAACTCGTATTGTTGTGAATCTTTGGTGTAAACTCAACATAAAAAAACGCCCCCCAAGGGCACCTCAACGCCTCCCGCCGTCGTCTGAACATCCCCTGGGGGGTGGTATCTCCCCCGCTGAGAAACATTGCCCTATAGGTTGTTAAAAGCTAAGGGAAATAATACAAGATGGCAAACAATATGGCTGACCAGAGTAAACATTTTATTAAAGTGCTTACCATGGGATTATTTCTTCTGCCATATGCTTACAGTGTTATGGCTGCTTCCCAATGCTCAACATGTTACAGGAGCACCCTGTCCCATGGTTACTTGCAACTATATTTTGTTTTATAACTACTGCCTGCAGTTGTTTTAATGAAGGCATTGTAAAATTATGAGAAAAACACTAAAAACTTGAATTTCTTTTAAATTTGCATGCACTTGCATTTATTCTGGAATTTATGTATTTTTCGTATCCGTTTAATGAGGTTATCTGATTAAGTAGTAATCCACAGATGAATTGATTATCAAAATAGGTATTAGTTGCAGCCCTAGCCTCAGTTGAAATAATCGTTTTTTTCAATATTCTTCAAATTCATTAGATGGTTACTGCCAACAGATTTTATTAATTCATCCTTTTTTAGGATATTCTATGTAGTTTGTTAATGACACTGTAGATGATCTGATGCTGTGGCTGTCTGGTAATGCTATGGAGGAGAATGTATTTGCTAATAGGTAAGATTTGTATGATAATGATGCCGAATGGTGTTGGCTCTGGTGGATACTGGGGGTCGGAAAGCCCTGGCGGTTCTTGTGTTAACGCTTTTCTGTTACAGAAAATTTTCAATTTTTAAATTTTTGGTATACAACTTTAATTGAAGTGCAGTTGACCACAACC
Source organism: Esox masquinongy (assembly GCA_016801175.1). Classification (NCBI taxonomy): domain Eukaryota; kingdom Metazoa; phylum Chordata; class Actinopteri; order Esociformes; family Esocidae; genus Esox; species Esox masquinongy. Next base: position 71,782 of record JACXGI010000949.1, read on the forward strand.
CTCATGTTTATGAACTCACCGTGTGCACTGTATATTGGCCTTCCGGGCTTCATTCTGTCTTGACATACCATGTCTACTGAAAGTCTACACTCCTGTTTCTTTGTATTGTAATTGCTAAAAAATATTGTATTATATTGTTTTCAGCTTACACTGTTGAATGTGAAAGAACTTTTGACATCCAATTTAATAAAATAAATAAAAACTAAGATGTCTTCATTGCCTATCTATACGCCCTGCAGAGTTGAAGATGCGTGCTCTAACCTGTATATTTTTAGCCATATAACTGATAGTTGCTTCGAGAGCCTAAATGTGGTCCCAGACAATTGGCAACTTACACTGGGTAGATATGTTGTAAGCTGTTTTAAGGTCAAAAAGCCGCAGCAGCGCCTGTACTTCTTGAGGAGGCTGACGAAGGCCCATCTGTCTTCCAAGATCCTTCTGAACTTTTACCGTTGCACAATCGTGAGTATTTTGACTAACTGCGCCGAAGTGTGGTTTGACCGGAAGGCCCTGCAACGGTGGTGAAAACCGGCCAGCACATCACTGGTGCCCAGTTCCCAACCATCATAGACCTCTAGCACAAGTGGGGTCTGCATAGGGCGCGCAGCATCATCAGGGACCCTTCACATCCATGCCACAAACTGTTTGCCAATCCTACCATCAGGCAGGCGGTACAGGTCTCTTCATTCCCACACCAGCATGCTCAGGAAGGGCCAGTTTATTTTTTTATTTATCTTCCCGTTTTTTTTACCAGACAAGTCAATAACAAGTTTTTATTTTCAGTATCCACAAAGCTTTAATAAAACCACACTATGGATGTCTTGGTTAATGTTTTATTCAATCCTCCACTCTATTTGCCATATGTTTGACACTCTGGATTGTAGTAATGTTGGAAACTTTGATGCAGTAATCTGGACTTCACCTCAGTTCAAATCTAGTCTCATCCTGCACATTTTCCTTTCTCTTGTCCAGCAAAAGTCCACAAGCTATTCTGGAGGCCTGTAACTTGCTGTGGGGGAGACTGGAGGAGATCAATCAAGAGCAGTACCAGCAGATACTGCATCACCAACAACAGGTAGGCACACACACACAACATTAATGAAACATATCAAAGTTACTGATCGGGTGAATCCTTTTGACATTGTATGTTCAAATTGTTGTATGTATATGTGTATATCTTGTATGTATATCTATAACATGTCATCCATGTTATAGTCAGGAGGCCACACCTCCAAATCTTATCAGGACTCCTTAGAGGTCTGGAGACTATTGTATTTCTAAAAAGGTTTGAATGGGGCGATGTCTGAGCGCCCAGCTTTCTATTGGATTTTACCTTACAAGAAACATTCCCCCATCCACTAGTTGAAGGCATGGTTAGTGTGGTGCAAAACTTTTTTCAAACTGTTTTGAAGATATTTCCCAGAAAGTTGCTAGTTCCTATGCTAGTTTGCAAAATTGCAGAAAAGAAAGAAGCAAACTTTGAGGAAATATTTTATTCTGCTTTGGAAAACGTCTGCTGTATTTGCGCAACTTGGGCAATGAAGCCATTACTACCCCTCTACTTGAACACTTTATTGAAGAAAAGAGGCGGGTCTGCATATTTTTGAAAACAGTATTAAGCATACTCCACTGTACCAGAAACCAGTCCTCTAAAACACCAACCCATGAGGCATATTATCATTGCCCCAATAGCTACTGTACCTGGCTAACTGGGTAGCCATTGTACAACTATAGTATGGTAAAAGTTTATAATTTAACAAGCGTGGCTGACAGACTGTGAGTTCAAGTGCACAAATAAATAAAATGTTGTTTCTGTTGAGGATTCATATTGTGTTCTGAACTCTCTTGGCTGCATACGCGGGTATGCTACAAATAATGGACGACAAGACCATTGCTGGAGCAGGCCCGTAACCAGGGTATGGGTTTTAGTGAGGTGACGTTTTTAGACAGTTTAAGCTAATTTACTGCTCACTTCAAAAAACATACATTACTGTTCAGAAGTTTGAGGTCACTTAGAAATGTCTTTGTTTTCCATGAAAACAAATAAAATGAGCTTCAATTGGAAGAATAGCAAAATGATTAGGAAATGTGCATTACCATTCAAAAGTTTGGGGTCACTTAGAAATGTCCTTGTTTTTGAAAGAAAAGCCAATTTTTGTCCATTAAAATTACATCAAATCGATCATAAAAACAGTGTAGATATTGTTAATGTTAATTGTAAATGACAATTGTAGCTGGAAATGGCTCATTTTCAGTAGAATATCTGGGCCATTTGCATGTTGTCACTTCTCAAATTTAAACTTCATAAACTTTTTTCAGCACTGTATTTAATAACACACATTTAACTCTTCAAAATGTGTTATGGTCAATCTCAGGCAATTTATATTACAAGGTTTCTTAATAGACTATGGTTGCATTTTTCTCTGTCCTGTTACCAAAACTCTAACAACTGTTTAAATGTCAATTAAAAGTCAAGCCCACTAGTTTCTTTGTTTCTCCCTCAGTTAAGAGGGTATTTTACAGAAATAATTGGTTACAAGGGAGATAAATAGTTGTGTCGGTACGAGTGGCAATTCTCAATGGCATTCTGAATTTGCAATTGAGGCAAATTGAAGGAGTAGGGCAGCATGTGCAACTGAAATGCAGGGATAGCAGCAATGAGGTTCCCGGGGAAGACGTGTATGTAACAATGGAAAATGCAAGTACAGTGGCAGTTCTAAATGTGCAATGACGGCAAGTTTAAGGTGCAAGTTTAGGTTTAAGGTGCAAGTCGGCATGTGCAAATAAAATACAGTAATAGCAGCAATGAAATATACCTGTAGACAACTGAAACTGAAAACCTTATTAGACTTGCAAGGCAGTGACAGAGTCCAATAGTACAAAGGGTGGGTATGGTTAGTGATGGAAAGTCAGAGTTCAGCAAGGTTACAGTAGATGGAAAGAAACTGTTGGGCAAACAGTGTGTGGCCGCGCGCCCTGCGCTGACACCGCTTGCGCTGACACCGCTTGCGCTGACACCGCTTGCGCTGACACCGCTTGCGCTGGAGGTCTACAATGGCTGGGAGCTGGGTACCTGTGATGTGCTGGGCGGTTTCACCACCCGTTGCAGGGCCTTCCAGTTGGCTACGGAGCAACCACCAAATGACACTGTGGTGCAGTAAGTCAGAATGCTCCCGATTGTGCAGCGGTAGACGTTCACAAGGATCTTGGAAAACAGGTGGGCCTTCTTCAGCCTCCTCAAGAAGTACAGGTGCTGCCTAGCCTTTTTGACCAGGGCTGAGGTGTTGAGGGACCAGGAGAGGTCCTCAGATGTGGATACCCAGGAATTTGAAGCTGGACACACGCTCCACCTCAGTGCCATCGATGAGAACTTGGGCATGACTGCAGCCTTTAGATCTCCTGTAATCCACATTTAGCTCCTTGGTTTTCTTTGAATTGGGGCCAGGTTGTTATCAGTGCACCATGCCACCAGGCACTTGACCTCCTCCCTGTAGGCACACTCATCATTGTTATTGATCAGGCCTACCACCGTGGTGTCGTCTGCGAACTTGACGATGATTTTGGAGCTGTGTACAGGAACGCAGTCATGGGTGAAGAGGGAGTACAGGAGGGGGCTCAGCACGCAGCCTTGTGGAACACCAGTGTTCAGTATCAGGTTGGAAGAGGTGATGTTGTCTAACCTGACAGACTGGGGTCTGTTGGTTAGGAAGTCCAAAATCCAGTGACAGAAAGAAGGGCAGAACCCTAGGTCATGGAGTTTGTCGACCAACCTAGAGGGGATGACCGTGTTGAATGCTGAGCTAAGGTTTATGAACAGCATTCTCACAGGTGTTGGTTTTGTTCAGGTGGGTCAGGGCAGAGTGTAAAGCTGTGGAGATGGCGTCCACTGTAGACCTGTTCAACTGGTAGGCAAACTGGTGGGATCCAGTGTTGGAAGAGGCAAGACTAGAGATGGGCAAGAACTAGTCTTTCGAAGCACTTCATGATTGTGGGGGTGAGTGTGACAGGTCGAAAGTCATTCAGGCTAGACGCAGACAGAAGCTTCAACACTGGCACAATGGTTGCAGTCTTGAAGCACGTGGGGACCACCGCCTGGGCTAGTGACATGTTGAAAATGTCAGTGAAGACCTTGGCCAGCTCCCTAGCACATGCTCTGAGCACACGCCCGGGGACGCCATCAGGACCAGCGGGCTTGTGTGCATTCACCCTGCTGAGTGCAGACAACACATCTGCGGTGGATAGGCTGGGGTGGGGGACGTCTTGGGGGAGTTCTGCTTTGATGGCCGGCTCTTTGTTGTCCATGTCGTAGTGAGCGTCAAACCTTTCTAACTTGTCGGTGATGGAGACATCGCTGGCTGTGGGGGTGGGGTTATTTGGTCATCCGGTAGTCTGTGATGGCTTGGATGCCCTGCCACATGCGTCGAGGATTAGAGTTGTTGTTGAAGTGCTCCTCGATCTGTGGTTTATGGTCATTTTTAACCATCTTGATGCCCCTTTTCAGGTTGGCCCAGGATGAGCTGTAGGCCTCCGCATCACCGGATCTAAACACAGTGTCACGTGCCTTTAGCCGTTGTCGGACCTCACTGTCCAGGGCTTCTGGTTGGGGAAGGTCTTTATTAGTTCATGGGTGGTGACATCATTGGTGCAGATGTTGATGCAATCCTGAACGGAGGAAGCATATGTTTCAATCTCCGTATGGGAGTCAAGGGTGGCTTGAGTGACAAACAATCTCCAGTCTGTGTGTTGAAACTGGTCTTGTAGTAGTGAGTCTGCTCCCTCTGGCCACACTTTGACTGACCTCACTGATGGTTTCACCCGTTTAATGAGGGGTAAATACTTGGGAAGTAGGAACAATGAGAGGTGGTCTGACTGACCCAGGTGGGGGAGGGGACCAAACATAATTGAAAAAATATAGTTGCGAGCAACAATGGGATGGGGTCCACCTGTAAGGCAAGTGTAGTGAAATAGGTCACCAGTTCTAAGCTGGAAAGGTCAGACATTGACACTGCATATAGTGTAAGGCTGTCACAATATCAGTTTTTCCCTACACGATTACATGGCCAAAATAATTCATGATAAAGACATTATCGTGATATCTGTAGAAAATTTCAGTCAAATTCATCTTCAGTCAAATTCATCTTCAACTTTCTTTGTGTGTTATGTCTGTCTTTTGGCAAATGAATAAAACTGAAAATACAAGTGTAGGGAGTTAGAGAGAGAGTCTGTAACAATTATACTTAATGGATACTGAAAAGGGAACCAGATTTACTGATGAACAAAAGATCCACAAGGCCTAACACCATGATGAGTTTTGGGAAAAATACAACGTCCTTTTCTCCAAGTGGATAGGCTACAAAAACGGCACGTCTTTGTAGGTCTCTCCCGGGGGTTTCTGTGGGATTAACGAGTTGATTTCAATGCCAGTATATAGGCCCTGACTCATAGTTCAAGCACATGAATTGGTATCTATAGGTGACATGAATAAGCTATCGAAAAACCGAGAGGAGTTTTTAGAAGAATACATCATCGTTTTCGCCTAGTGAATACGGTATTATCATATTTGTATTATTATCGGCTGTGGCTCACAGAAGCAGCAAACATAGGCTACACAACGGTTGCAAATATTGATAACAGGAACCACGTTAGAAGAAAATATGGTTGTGTCATTTCAAAGAAACATTTGCCAGAACAGTCACTCAAATAGTGGCGGAATAAATTCAACCACACAACTACTCACATTGTTTTTGACCATGGACAGTATATGCTGTCAGAGAGAAAATGTTGTGCTGTATTTGATGTCCAGCATGCAAAAATAAAAAAAATGCACCACAACAAGAAATGTCATCATGTACCCAGTACTTCCTATTGCAACATCATTGCCTTTGTTTTTACCACACAACTGGTGATCTAAAGTTGAAATGATATTTTACACATTGTATTCAATATGATATGAACGTGATAAGAACAAAAAGCAAGCTGTACAGTAGATGAAAAAAAGTCCACTCACCATTATTATCATCATTTAAAAACATCCATTCTCCTGTCCTTCTTCATGAAATGAATGCTGGCATGTACCTTGTCTTTTGATTTTAAATCCGAAAGATGTTCTTTTTCGATTGAGGTCAGAGCCAGGGATGACAGCCGGGTAATCGCCATCCTTACATACCCTCACTGCAAAAACCTAGCCAGCTAGCTGGACTCAAGTGTGAGAAAACAAGATAAGGCTCGCTATTAGCTCTGAATTAGTGACGTGTACTTAGGCCCTCTAGACAATTGTCCCATCTATTACAAGACAATTTGAAATTGGTTGATTCTACTGTCATTCCAAAATGCTGCTAAAATTGATGCCAATGTTACTGACGTTAGCTAGTGCCTTCTATTCAAAAACTGAGGGCCTAGCCAAAGAGCGTTGAGCACAGCTAGATCATTTCTACCAGGATACTACCAAAGACAAATTCTGATTGGATATTTTTTTCTCTTGGATTTTAACCCTTTTTCCTACCCAAACTGAAGAAATTCAATAGGAAGATCATTACTAATAACACAAAAAGATTAAATCAATGAAAACAAAATTGCAAATTATTATATAAAAATATATATAGATTTGTATCTATCCTGTATCTATCCAGGGCCCTCTCTGAGGGTGTAGAGGGCCCTGACGGTTCCCCACCGGGTAGACGTTACTGGAGCATCAGGTCACGCGCTTCCAGACTCACGAACAGTTTTTACTCCCAGGCGATAAGGCTTCTCAACCAGCAACAATGATCTATTGATCAAATGAACACTTCATATGCTGTGGTCACTTTCCATGGACATTCAGTGTACGTTAGCACATTTTAATGTATCCGTTTATAGGCACTACTGCACTTATATTTATAATTGCTATTCATACTGTCCATATTCCCATTTCTACATTCCCTGGAATTGCTCCTATTTTCTATTGTTATGTATATTTTTGCTGTTATTTTTGCTTTATATATATCTTAATGCCTGCTGCGTATGTTACAAGAAATTCACTGTTCAGAATGACGCTATGTTATTCGGTGCATCTGACAAATAAAAATACTTTTTGATTTTGATGCTCCAGATACTCAACTACTCTAAATGCCAGTTTTATTGCTTCTATAATCAGCACAATTATGTTTTCAGCTGTGCTAACATAATTGCTGAAGAGTTTTCTAATAATCAACTAGCAATGCAAATTGATAAACTTGGATTAGCAAACAACGTGCCATTGGAACACAGAACTCTTGGTTGCTGATAATGGGCCTTTTTCCGCCTATGCAGATATTCCATTAAAGATCATCCATTTCCAGCTACAATAGTCATTAACAATGTCTACACTGTATTTGTGATCAATTTGATGTTATTTTAATGGACAAAAAATGGACAAATGATTTTCTTTTGAATATGAGGACATTTCTAACTGACCCCAAACCTTTGAATGGTAGTGTATATACCAGACTCATTTAAAATGGCTATTGCATTCAAACATCTCACTCCTGTTACTCTTATTTTAGTCCTGTTACCAGTTACAGGACTGAAAGCAACAGGACTGAGTTTTTAGCATAACATTCGCACATACATGAAATGTAGCCACATGGCATCAATGATAATATCTTGAGAACACTTAGCAACTTCAAGTAGTTTACCAAAACTGTCTTTAAAAAAAATAAAAAAACTTCTAAGAAATAATTTGGGTAACAGGACTGAACGCTGAGACTGACATTCTTACAATATGATAATAAAATACAGAAGAAATAGTGTGGGAACTAACTTTTTTTTTAACTAACTTCCCATGGCCTTCAGGAGACTCAAATGATGCAACTTCCATAAACATCATTGTTTTTATTTTAGCTAACATATGTTGAATTTCCAATGAGAAAATGTTTTTGTACAAATTGGAAATAGTCACACTAATACAAAAATAAAGATTTCTGATGGATTGTAATCGTTATATTTCATGGTGAAGTGTAGTGTTAGAAAATGGGGGCGGGCTGAAATCCATTTTTTTCGGTGTTCTAGGTAATTTTTATTGAGGTAAGTTTTACATGATGCATCTTCAAATTGCAGTTAGGGCAGAGTACAGGACACTGTGCTTGATAATGTAATCTTTTAAACAGATAATTTTCATGCATATTTATGCATGTAATGTCCTGGGGACAGAAAAGGCACCGATTCGGCGGAATGGCCCATCTACATAGGTGTACATTATCAGCAACCATCACTTCTGTGTTCCAATGGCACGCTGTGATTGCTAATTCAAGTTTATCATTTTAAAAGGCTAATTGATCGTTAGAAAACCCTTTTGCGATTATGTTAGCACTGCTGAAAACAGTTGTGCTGATTAAAGCAGTAATAAAACCGGCCTTCTTTAGGCTAGTTTGGGTTTGGTATCTTCAGCATCAGCGTTTGTGGGTTCGATTACAGGCTCAAAATGTCCAGAAACAAGTAACTTTATTCTGAAACATGTCAGTCTATTCCTGTTCAGAGAAATTAATGCTATTCCATGCAAGAAATTCCATAGAAACTGAAAATCTCATACAACGATGTTTAGCACTCCCTTCCCACAACAGTGCGAACTGGCTGTAACAGAATAGAAAAAGGTGTGGGAGGCCCCGTTGCACAACCGAGCAAGAGGACACATAAATTCAGGCACGTGATTGGCAAAGGGAAAAAAAAAGGAAAAGCAGGAAACTAGCCAGAGCCGCACCCCCACATAACATTTCATACCTTTTCCATAAATCTTCTATGGCCACACGTTTAATCCATAGTGCATATGGATGGTACTCTACTGTAGCATATGGATGGTAAAGTATGACCCATGACAAGAAGTTCTTTGGAAAAAAATAATTTTAGATGTGCAACATGAAACTTTTTATGAATCGTACTATGCTGAATGACAGATTTCTGAACAGTGATGGTGAGATTCTCCATAACATTTTCCTGAGATGATCACTTAAAGCGGTAGGACAGGTCTCTGTGAGTCAGGCCCAGTCGTAGCTTCATCATTACTATCAGGAACTGTTTAGCAGGTGACGTGGTAGAAGCTGAAAGGACCCAGGCAGTTGTAAGGTGAGCCAACAGGGTCAAAAACATAGAAACAGAGGGGAGGCCAGTGTAGGACTTGGCTATTATCTTCTATATCACATGCACTGGACTTCGATTGATCACACTGCTTAAGCTTTGGTTGGGTCTTCAACAGTCTAACTTGCTTTTTTAAATATGTTATTCTCATTTTCCAGCTTTTCAATTTCCCTCATTGAATGGTCTGTTCCAAGTGACTTGTGGAGGTGCAGGTTTCTGGGGAGTTCTCAGTAGGGTGTCCTAGTTCCATCTCCTCTTTAGGATCGATACTGATTGCTCTGTTGAGAGACCTACAATGCATCATTTAGGGAATCTAACAACTTTGACTTCCAAAATAAGATTTGTTCCCGGTAGAAAGGACTATCCAAATACTGAACAGCATGGACCCAAAGTGAGTTTTGACATGTTGAAGTAGAATTTGTTTAAATACTTAGCTAGCTCTGCCTGAAAGTTAATTGTAAATCGATGCACAGTACTAACGTTACTACTGGCTGCAATGTTTTGACCGGAAGGTTACTAGGAACAATAACGTAATTACCAGGATGAGTGAAAATTCCATTGAAACGTCTATAGATGTCCTTAAATCCTCCCCATTTCACTCAGGCAGCCCCAACAGTGAACGTCAACAGTGAAGAGGCGACTCCGGCATGCTTGCCTTCCAGGCAGAGTTCTTTTTCTGTCCAGTGACTGTGTTCTTCTGCCCATCTTAATATTTTCTTTTTATTGGCCACTCTTCTTTCAACTCTGCCTCTATGTAAAACAGAGTGAGTAGCATGAGCTTGCAAAGTTGTCTGCTTCAACATTGCCCCCATGTGGTTGATAAAAAATTCTGTACTATCATTTTTGTCATACAATCTTTGTCAACATATTCACCAAGTTGAATTACATCGCCTCTTTTAACAATACTCTGTAGATGTCTGGGAACTGATGAGACCAGTTGCTATAGTTCCTGAAGTGAAAGGTATTCCCATTCTTGCTTTATATAGGATTTCAGCTGCTCAACAGTTCAGGGTCTCAGTTTTTGTGTTTTTGTTTCATAATGCACCAAATGTTTTCATTGGGTGAGAGGTCTGGACTGCAGGCAGGCCAGTTTAGCACCTCTTTTACTGCCTATTTCAGGCACTGCTTTAGATAGATTCCCTGGAGTGAGTCATCCAAGCCAAAAGAAGCAGTTGTAATGACATACAGTTTTGATGACATACATGTAGGTTCTGATGGTGGACTGAAGCACTTGTTGCCACGAATCAGAGTGAGAATGACCATCTGACGAGTGCTTCATGATGAGTTCTGACATTATTTGCCCTTTTTGCTGAAAAGCAATTTGTCTTATTAAACAAAGATGGTGAGGATCTGTATAGGGTTTTCACATTTTTATTTCCAAACCAGGATTTTACCATCGTACAGCTGAGAGAACAACATGAAAAGGTTGTCATGCTGGGAGTGGTTATAAGCACTGAAAAAGTAGAAGTTTTCGCTCATCATGTGTACTTGCAAAGTGGTTTGCAACTGATGTAAACACAGGCCTACCACATTTTGAACCAGATGCATAGTTAACACCAGACATAGTAACACAGTTGTTCTTTTGTGATGTGCTTGTTGGTACAGCAAATGAAAACATTTGTCATGTCATTGATTATGCAAATTAATATAATTTCAAGTGTTGGAATCTGGATCAGAGGCCCAGTTTATTTTAGTTTAGAGGATTATGAAGCACTGTGCATACTGCTGTTATAAAGTGCAGTTTGCTAGAGATACAGAAACTGTAACAGTGGTAGTACCTGTGATGTTTCGGGCTGCTTTTTAGGCATTCATTTTTTCGTTGTTTTATTTGTCAGTTTTTCTATAAAACTTAGCAATATAATGATAAACTTCTTGAGGTGTGAATTAGGGGTCTGATTATTGAATCCAATATTCTTACTATTCACAATAATCTGACTCGTTCATTTGTCTGATACACACTATGAAACATAACCCTTAATTTTCACCTTTAGGTGTAATTAATTAGCCATTAATATTGATATGATGGTGTGGTACAATGGATTTTCACGAAGTTAATTAAGGTGTATTAAATGCAATTAAGGGGTAAAATCCCTTAAAGTGTGCTAAAATCCATTAGTTATCCCTTAATCTTACTGTGAAGTATACTTTATTTGTAAAATAAGGTATAATATTTATTAGCTTTTTACAGTACCAACACCCCTTAATATACACCTTAATCAATGCAACACAGGTGTTACGTGCATAGATTAATGAGTAATTTTTGGAAAAGTAGTATTTTTGAAATGCTACAAAATCCATTTCAGTTACTCCTGAACGCATGCCGTGAAATATACTGAACATGTACCATTAACTATCAATAAAGCTATAAAATTATACTTAATACAAAATGTATTAATTTAATTGCACACAGTCTTCAAATTCACATCTTTTAGTATCTTACAACCATAGCAAAATGTATTTAAAAATTCCTATTAGCCTGTTCACATACATGGGATATATTTGTATCATGTTTTTTGTATCAGTAATAATGAAAGCATTTACAAAACTGGTTGTGACACAAGTATTTGGTTTTCAAGTCTGTTTTATTTTTTGGGCTGGACCTCACCTGCATCCGATTATCTCCTTTTCTTTTGCAATGCACTCTAGATATCGCTTCCTGTCTCCCACTTCTTGTCTCTTGTATACCTCTTTTCATTGCCGTTTCCATCTTCATCTCATTCCTCCTTGATTTCATCATTCCTTTCTAAAACGGATTAAAAAACAAACAGTGACTCTCGATGTACAAATTTGATAGGCAACACACAGTCACTCTCACAGTGTAACCTAAGTCAGTTTCGTTCATGGATAATTGAAATAATAGGTAGAATCCACTAAAGCCACATTGTAAGCCTTACAGAAAATAGCTCACTGTACATTTCCTTGTCAAATAGCCCTACCATATGCACACCTAGACTCGGTTTCCGTTGATAATCATTCACACCTGTTTTCCCTTTATATATATATCAAATATCAAAAAAAAATAAAATAAATAAAAATATATATATATATATATATATATATATATATATATATATAATCTCAAGGCACCCTTGCATTTAATATATTTTGGTATAAAAGTAATATTAAAAGAAGTTTGTGGAGGTTCAGTGAGTTTTAGAGATTGCTACGGGACATAATGTATATCAAAAAGGCAGAAAATACAGAAATACTGTGGGGTTTTTTATGCACAAGTTCAACAACATTTTATGTTGGTATTTAAGATATTAATCTCAAACATACAATCATACACAGGTACTGGTCAGCACGAAAAAGTTTAGGCCCTAGATACAGTTTGATTCACGTTTGCCCGTAGGCTTAAAATATGCATTTCTTTATTGAACATTAAAAGTTATTAGTGGAAAAACATGCTCGCGCGAGTTGTAGATCAACCAATCTGCGCTGCGCTTCACTTCACTTCACCAAGGTTTAAACAACAACCCAGCCATTTGGGAACAAAATACTCAGGGATTCCCACATCTGGTTAAAAGAAGCCAATTACAGTGTGTTCAGGGAACACTGAATCTGTTGAGCCACATTTTGCGGAATACGTCTCAAGACTGGACTTTTCATACACCTGTGATGTTACCTTATGTCAAAAATATAATTTTGTCAAACTTACTTTGGGCTCTTACTCCGGAGTCACGAGAGGCCTCTGCTATTTTCAGGCGATCGTACTCTGTTTATGAAGCAAAAGCAAATAAAATACCTTATTTTAATAAAATGCATACGTAATGTCAAAGTGCTGTTGCTAGGCAGTATTGCTTCCTCCGCTGACAGTTCGCACTGCCCTAGACTTGACTCCAGCCCGCGATCCTCTGCTTCACAACACGTGACCGTTCCAACTGATTGAACTATACAAAAGGTACCAATTGGATAGCCCCTCGGTGAAATTTCAAGCTAATTGTTGAGTGAGTTTAACAAGATAGCCTGTACTGTCTTGCACTTGTTGTATCCTTTCAACTTTTCTAATTCTATTTTTCTAGATAGTTACAACTAACAACTTTACAATAACTAAAAAGGTTCCTCAAAGCAGTCTTTGAAGGTCAGGATGTAGAAAATGCTGCTTATGAAGCTTGCACAATTTTTATTTTTTTAAGCTACACAATATTGAGGCAAAACAGCAAATGTGAGGAAGCTCCTGCCATTGGCAATTATGACTTACCTTTAAGAATCAGCTCCTACAAAAAATTCCACCCATTCTTTTGAGATTGAGATGACTCCACATGTCTGTGGAGGAATACCAAATAAACAAAACTTTTAAAAAGCATAAAGATTTTTTCTTTTAAAGTATGTTTCACAATACAACTTTAGATCTGGTGTGAGGTTCAGTGTATACATAAATGGTTTCACCTGTGTTAAAGCTGAATTACGTAGGGTTTTTTGCATTAACACATTGCTATTCTATTAATCTGGATCGTGGATGAATTTCTACCATATCAGATGGTCCCAGGCCCGCATCTGAAAAACCTCTGTATACGGTGTACTGCTCCTAAGGAAAAAAAGTGGTCGGCTCTTGCAGTGGCGGGAAATGTTATCCTGCGCACAGGAAGTGATGCATTTGACGTATCAAACAAATAGCTGAGGCTGGACGAAATAAGGAAGTGGCTACTCTCATGTGGATCAAGCAGCGAGATATGCTAGCCAATTTTATTTAAAAAAATTGAAGAAGTTCAGAATGTAATGGTACCCAAGAAAATACGGTTTAGATCAAAAGAAAGCAAATCTGGTAAAAAAGAGGCAAATGGACGCCGTTCCGAGTGAACGTTGGTGCAGCTACATCAGATACCTTTTGGCAGCTCGTTGCCTGTAGCCGTCTGTTCATGCTGTTTGCTTTGTTTACTTGCCCGGATAGTAGTACTGTAATCGGCAAACATTACCAGAGCGAGTTTAAACTAGTAGCAAGCTATTCTCACGTTTCCGTATGTATGCTACATCAGATACATTTCGTTAAATTAATTTTAGTATATAATTTCAATCATCGTATGTCAACTCCCCTGGTCGAATGAAGAATGTTTTTTAGATGAGCAGAATGAAGTGCACAGATTACATGTGGGGCTTTAAGAGTGAACTGACGTCACAACAGCGACAGCAGAGATTTCTGGGAGAATGAGGCAGAAATGTTATGTCCTTCAGCTTTAATGTTGATTCAGTTCCCTATTTCATGACATTCCCTGTAATGACATGACAACTGTTTCAACTGGTGAGATATCACTGAGGTGTTTAAAACATAATGTCTGTTAAATACACTATTGTAGTGTATCAGCCATTTGAAAAAACCTTATGGTTGTGACCATAAATCTCTATTTTGGTCACGTCACTCCAAATTACAGTGTGCCAGAAGCTGTGAGGCATGTCAAGGTGTTGTCGGGCATATTGTAACCGGGCTTTTTTGTGGCATTGGCACAGTAAAGGCATCCTTCTGGCAACTCGACCATGCAGCTCATTTTTGTTCAAGTATCGTCGCATTGTGCTCCTTGAAACTACAACACCGTCTTTTTCCAGAGCAGCCTGTATTTCTCCTGAGTTTACCTGTGGGTTTTTCTTTGTATCCAGAACAATTCTTCTGGCAGTTTTGGCTGAAATCTTTCTTGGTCTACCTGACCTTGGCTTGGTATCAAGAGATCCCCAAATTTTCCACTTCTTGATAAGTGAAAAGTACGCACTGGCATTTGCAAGGCTTTGGATATCTTTTTATATAATTTCCATCTTTATAAAGTTCCATTACCTTGTTACGCAGGTCTTTTGACAGTTCTTTTCTGCTCCCCATGGCTCAGTATCTAGTCTGCTCAGTGCATCCACGTGAGAGATAACAAACTCATTGACTATTTATATACAGACACTAATTGAAATTTAAAAAGCCACAGGTGTGGGAAATTCTCATTCAGTTGCCATTTTCTCCTGTTTGTGTCTCCTTGTGTGTCTGTAACAAGGCCAAACATTCAAGGGTATGTCAACTTCTGATCAGGGTCATTTGGGTGATTTCTGTTGTCATTATTATATAAAATGGAGCCAAACAACTATGTGATAATAAATGGCTTCATATGATCACTATCCTTAAATAAAAGACATTTCTTTTTTTTTTTGCATGATCAGTCATTTTCAAAATCAATCCCAAAATTTCACAATTTCTGCCAGGGTATGCAAACTTATGAGCACAACTGTATACCAAGGCTGGTCATACTCTAAGCATGATGCAATAGCAGAAATACTCCGCCAGTAATAATTTTGTTTGGTTCCCTGTTATGATGTTAATACATTATGTTCATAGAATTGGAACCAACTTAAACAAAGGCTTTCCAATGCTTTTGTGCTGTAATAAGTGGAGGATTTTGTGCTCCAATAATTTAAGAATATTTTAGTTTTTTGACCCTCTTAACGTTCTCTATTGAAACTCCATTTCATTGCAGATGGCTACACCACAGAATAGTTGAAGTTACAGAAACATTTTACTTTATTCATTCATGTTTACAGGAAAGAACCCTGACAAAGTTTATATTCAGTAAATTGTACGTTATTTGGGAAGCTATTTAATTATTTTTATCTATATGAAATTTCAGTTCACAAGAAATGCTGCTAGGAGCTCCCTGCACTTTATTCTTCAAAATGTAATGTTTCAACTGTCCTGTTTTCTTGTACTTAAAATTTTGACAGTAAAACAATTCATTTTTACCGGAAATATAAATCGGACCCAAATATTGGTCATCGGTCTCCTTGATCACTAATAATCGGTATTGGAATCGGCCCTGAAAAAAACATATCAATCGACCCCTCATGTGAATCCTCAACCAGCATTTTTATTAGAGGCCTTTAGTCAATGACTGCTTTGTTTCATTATTGTATTAACTGTTTTTTTTTAATTATTGTTTAAAAAGTGTGTAGCTGTTAACCATTCACTTGAATGTTGAATTTAAGTTTTATTTGATATTGGATCTTTTTTTTTAATGAGGGGTACATATGACAGTCATTGACATAAGTCATATATAGTCAGTAATGTATGCAAATAGGCTCCATAACTCTCAAGCTTCCCACTGGGGGGATGTTGACCCTAGAGGCATATATTGAATCAAAGGTGGTTAATGCCATTCATAATTTTCATTTAATGTCCTTATCAATTATCTTATTCTAAAATGTGAACCGCAGTCACATGATCACCCTATTCAAATTGACACATCCTCCTAAAACAAACAAACAATAATTTAGTCTTAACTTTATAATCTATAATTCTGGCTTTTACTTCTTTTAATGGAACTCAAAGGAAGATAACCCTAAAATGTCTGTTTGCCCCAAGTGAAAAAGTAGCATACTTAAAGTGTATTCTTTTGGAACCACTTTTGTTATGCATTAGTACACTCCATGGTTTTAAAATAGTATTTAAGTATATTTCACTGTGTTAAAATGTTTTTTTTTCATAATTAAGTATGCAGTGGATATAAAAAGTCTACACGCCCCTGTTAAAATGCCAGGTTCTTGTGATGTAAAGGAATGAGACTAAGATAAATCATGTCAGAACTTTTTCCACCTTTAATGTGACCTGTAACATGAACAATTCAATTGGAAAAACAAACTGAAATCTTTGAGGGGGAAAAATAAAAAACTCACAATAACCTGGTTGCATATGTGTGCATACCCTTAAACTAATACTTTGTTGAAGCACCTTTTGATTTTATTACAGCACTTTTGGGTAGGAGTCTATTAGCATGGCACATCTTGACGTGGCAATATTTGCCCACTATTCTTTGCAAAAGCGCTCCAAATCTGTCAGACTGCGAGGACATCTCCTGTGCACAGCCCTCTTCAGATCACCCCACAGATGTTCAATTTGATTCAGGTCTGGGCTCTGGCTGGACCATTCCAAAACGTTAATCTTCTTCTGGTGAAGCCATGCTTTGACCAGTTTTCTCCTCGTCTTTTCATCAATTTTGGAGGGACATCCAGTTCTTGGTAATGTCTCTGTTGTGCCATATTTTCTCCACTTGATGATGACTGTCTTCACTGTGTTCCATGGTCTATCTAATGCTTTGGAAATTCTTTTGTACCCTTCTCCTGACTGATATCTTTCAACAATGAGATCCCTCTGATGCTTTGGAAGCTCTCTGCGGACAATGGCTTTTGCTCTGAGATGCAACTAAGAAAATGTCAGGAAAATCCTACTAGAACAGCTGAACTTTATTTGTGATTAATCAGAGTCACTTTAAATGATGGCAGGTGTGTAATGACTTCTATAACATGAGTTTGAATGTGATTGGTTAATTCTGAACACAGCCACATCCCCAGTTATAAGAGGGTGTGCACACTTATGCAACCAGGTTATTTTAAGGTTTTTATTTTTCATTTTTCCCCCTCGAAGATTTGTTTTTCAATTGAATTGTTCACATTATAGGTCACATTGAAAGTGGAAAAAGTTCTGACATGATTTATCTTTGTCTCATTCTTTTACATCACAAAAGGGGTGTGTAGACTTTTTATATCCACTGTACTTATAAGCCATGACTGGAAATAGCATTTGTATTTCTTGTATGGACACTCTGAAACAGGCCTGTTTTATGCAGTGATTCACCTGTATGGGTAACACCAAACTGACCAGGTTTGTTTTCTCTAATCATCAGAGTCCTGCCCAAACATTTTACTAAAGATCCCTAATTTGATAGGTTAATTTGGTACCCAATTATTTACGCAGTTTGACGTTACCTACATGATTTAACCAATACAACTTTCGATTCACTTTTTTTGCACCTGCACTAACTCTTAAGTTTTGCTACAATGTGCATGATTTCCACTAAACCAACATATAAACATATAAAAAGAATGGTGAACACAAAGAAATCTGTAATTGCACAAGGGGTTTATGTACTTTGAAGCATCACTCTATAACTGGCACTATATCACGTGAGATGTGAACGATTTCTTCAGCGGCAAACGTCTCTGCCGCATGCTTTGAAATTTCTCTACTTCTGTGACAGTCTCCTACACGGTACTCGGACAACACGTTGTCAAACCACAGAAGAATATAAAATAACATAGCTTTTCAACAACAGCGGAATTCCTCCTTATTTACACTTAGTTAAATATGAACGTTACTCCTAAAAATATTATCGGTATTTTTTTGTTCTTACATAACTGCAGGCAAATAAATCACTAAGCATAGGAAATTAATATTATATCTTCAGGACTTTGGCAAGTTCTTCCGCTTGGTCCTTGAGTTGCAACTAACATGCAGTATTTGGAGTGGAGCATTGCCTGTACTTTTGTCTTGAAGGGGCACTTTGACATGCTGCTCTGGGCAAGGGGAGCCAATTAGCATAGCTGCATTGCTTGGTATTTGTCTTTGGTAAGTTTGCGACATCCCAGTATTCTATCGGATATAGCCTACTTGCTAAAAAATGATGCTTGACTAGTGTGAGGGCGTACGTTATTTCAACTGAATCTCTATGCAATGAGTTGACAAGGCATAGTATTCATACCAATATCATAGTTTGCTGTTAATCATCAGTAGTTGCTTTCAGAAAGTGCTGTAGTTCCAGTACTTGCCATAAGTTCATTGCGTGAAAAATACTCTATGGTGATAGATTCCGCACTCTGTTTTTGCGGTGTAAGAGTCTATCCATGTTACAATAGAGTGAAATTATCAATGCGTCAAAATCCCCATAAAACCTAGCATCAAAATACGTTTCTGATTCTTTTTGCATTTCACCATTAATTTTTCCCAAGATGTATTTTAGGAACGCTTGTCCTGCCTTGGTGTTTTGATAAACGTGGAAAACATCAGGACAAGGTGACGTTTGTCAACATATTTGCCTCTAACTCTACAATAATGGTCTTTGCTTATATTTCCCCAATATTGATTGGAGTCAACTTGTCCTGTAGATATTTACTCCATTATCAAAACAGTTAGGTGGTGTAAGCCTACAGGAAACACAGACCTTATATGAAGTCCATCTACAAATACGCTTTGGAAGAAATGTATGGTGTATAACAAACAAAGACCTGCCTTTCCAGTTTTGCCACAAGGTTTTATGAGGATTATGACTCATACTATTCAGTGGATTATCTACATCTACTCCTTTTTTTTCCCCATCCAGGCTGCAAACTGCATTGTGGGAAATGTAGTTTATGAGCGCCTGGCTGACCATGGACCTAAGTTGGGCCCTGTTACCAGGAAAGACCCAATTGTTACCAGGTAGGCTACATTTTTTATTAGTTTAAGCAGGTCAATCAAGCTGAGACCACAAAAAAGATAACACTACGAAACATGGAAAGAAATCACAAACATCAAGAAAAGCAATCAAAGTTCATAGTGAAAAGATAATGTATCAGACATACACTACCATTCAAAAGTTTAGGGTCACTTAGAAAGTATCTTCAGCGTCTAGGCAGAGTTTTTCCTCTGTCCAGTGTCTGTGATCTTTTGCCCATCTTTTCTTTTGATTGGCCAGTCTGAGCTATGGCTTTTTCTTTGCAACTCTGCTTAAAAGGCCAGAATCCTGGTGTCGCCTCTTTACTGTTGACCTTGAGACTGGTGTTTTGCAGGTACTATTTAATGAAGCTGCCAGTTGAGGACCTTTTAGGTGTCTGTTTCTCAAACTAGACACTAATGTATTTGTCCTCTTGCTCAGTTGTGCACTGGGGCTTCCCATTCCTCTTTCTATTATGGTTAGAGCCAGTTTGCATTGTTATGTGAAGGGAGTAGTGCACATCAGTAGTGCACACACAGTACAAGATCTTCAGTATCTTGCATCGAATAGCCTTAATTTCTCAAAACAAGAATATAATGACGAGTTTCAGAAGAAAGTTCTTTATTTCTGGTAATTTTGAGCCTGTAGTCGAACCCACAAATGCTGATACTGAAGATACTGAACTAGTTTGAAGGACAGTTTTGTTGCTTCTTTAATCAGCACAACAGTTTTCAGCGGTGCTAACATTCGCAAAAGGGTTTTCTAACCATCAATTAGCCTTTTAAAATGATACAGGAGTGATGGTTGCTGATTGTAGTAGCACTAGCAAGTCTTGTGAGCGTGTCTGTTTACAGCTGTTTTTCCAATTTGTTTTTGTGGTGCGATAGAAAGTTTATTTCCCTATATTAGATATAATAGGAAAAGCACCGGACGCCAGACCCGGATCAAGTTTATTGTGGAATCCCTGTGGATTTACTACTGTTGATACCTAGCAAAGCATCTTCAACTTTTTTTCTGTGAACAGATATTTGTTCTGTGAACGTTTGGGTTCTTTTTTTCACAATTTCTTTTGTATCCGTATGTTGACAGATACTTCACTTTCCCATTTGAGGAGAAGAGCCTGGAGGATGACCTGCAAATGATAGACCAGCCAGAAAAATCCCGTCACTTCCTTGCTCTCAACGGCTGGGTGATGGGTGATGACCCCCTCAGGAACTTTGCTGAGCCAGGTCTGCACTTTTTTTTTTTTACATCCATTTCCTTCTCATTGTGCTAGTTATCACATAGGGCAGCTAAAAAATAATATCTGCTTCTCACCGTTCTTTCCCCCCCAACTGTGCCCAATCTCCTCTGATATATTGTTTTTAAAAGCTCTGAATTAGCGGACACACTTATCCAGAGCCACGTAACTGCACACGCATGTACAGCTAGATCCGGAAATAATTGGACACTGACACAAGTTTTGTTATTTTGGCTGTTTGCCGAAATATATTCAAATTACTGTTAAATAATGAATATGGGCTGAAGTGCAGTCTGTCAGCTTTAATTTGAGGGTATTCACGTCCACATTGGAGGAAGTGTTTAGGAATTACAGCTCTTTAATAATACAGCTCTTGATAAGTCTTCTACCATAAAGAGAAGACTTATCAAGAGCAAATAAAAAGGGTTCGCCACAAGGTGCAAACCATTCACAAGCCTCAAGAATAGAAAGGCCAGATTAGACTTTGCCAAAAATCATCTAAAAAAGCCAGCCCAGTTCTGGAACAGCATTCTTTGGACAGATGAAACTTAGATCAACCTGTACCAGAATTAAGGGGGGAAAAAGGTATGGAGAAGGCTTGGAACGGCTCATGATCCGAAGCATACCGCATCACCTGTAAAACACGGTAGAGGCAGTGTGACGGCATGGGCATACATGGCTTCCAATGGCCCTGGGTCGCTAGTGTTTATTGATGATGTGATAGAAGACAGAAGCAGCCGGATGAATTCTAAAGTGTATAGGGATATACTGTATTGTCTGCTCAGATTCAGCGAAATTCATCAAAGTTGTTTGGACGGCGCTTCACTATACAGATGGACAATAACCCAAAATGTACTGCGAAAGCATCCCAGGAGTTTTAGGCAAAGAATTGGAATATTCTGCAATGGCCGAGTCAATCACCCATCTCAACCCAATCAAGCATGCATTTCACTTGCTGAAGAAAAAACTTAAGACGGAAAGACACACAAACAAACAACTGAATAGACAGCTGCAGTAAAGGCCTGGCAAAGCATCACAAAGGAGGAAAACCAGCATTTGGTGATGTCCATGTATTCCAGACTTTATGCAGTCATTGCCTGCAAAGGATTCTCAACAAAGTGTAAAAATGACATACATTTGAGCCCCTGAAATAAGGGGACTGTGTATGAAGATGGTTGCAATTCCTAAACGTTTCATACAATATTTTTGTTCAACCCCTGGAATTAAAGCTGAAAGTCTGCACTTCAGTTGCAGCTCAGTTGTTTCATCTCAAATCCATTGTGGTGGCGTACAGAGCCAAAATTCTGAAAATTGTGTCAGTGTCCAAATGTTTGATTTAATTTGAGTGACTTTGATTAGATAAGAATAAAAGCAGTTGTTCATAGAGTACTTCACTGCTTAGTACTGCAATTCAAAGCAAAGAATCCACCATGGACAGGAAGGTATTTCCAAAAGATCTATGAGATAAAGTTATGGTAAGGCATGAGTCAGGGCAAAGAAGTTTTTAATGGCTAAGTCTATCCCTCGGAGCACAGTTAAGACCATCATTAAGAAGTGGAATGCACCACCAAGACCTTGCATAGATCAGGGTGTCCGGTAACTGGATGACCAGGGAAGGAGGAGACTGATCAGAGAGGCTACCAAGAAGACAATGGCAACTTTGAAGGAGCTTAAGAATTTTATTGCAAAGACTGGCTGATGTGTGCATGTGATCACAATTCCGCAAGTGCTTCACAAATCTGGCATCTATGGGAGGATGGCAAGAAAAAAACACTTGGAAATTAAGGCAACATCATTTGTTCATTGCCAAAAAGCACATTGTAGATTTTGTGGCCAAGTGGCAAAAGGTGCTGCAGTCAGATGAGACTGAAATAGAACTTTTTGGCCTGAAAGCAAACAAATATGTCTGGTGAAAAACCAAAACAGTTTCCATCCAAAGAACACTGTGCCAACAGTAAAGCACAGCGGTGGCAGCAACCTATCGTGTGGGCGTTTCTCTTTAGCAGGGAATGGAGCACTTGTCCGAATAGAAGGGAAAATGGATCATGCAAAATGCTGACAGATTCCTAAAGACAACCTGCAGCCCTCTGTCAAGACGTTCAAAATGGGAAGATGGTTCATGGATCAACATGACAATGACCCAAAGCAAACTGCCAAAGTAACCGTACAGTGGCTGAAGGACAAGAAGGTGAATGTCCTTGAGTGGCCTTCTCAGAGCAGTGACCTAATCCCATTTAGAATCTGAACAGTGGTCACCATTGCAATTTGATGGAGCTCGAACAATTCTGTAAGGAAGAATGGGCAAATATTGCACAGTCTATGTGTGCAATGTATGTAGAGACGTATTCAAAGATACTCATGGCTGAAATTCAAGCGAAGGTGGTTCAACTGAGTACACTGTTCAAAAAATTAAGGGAACACTCACCCCAGTTTAACAGTAAGTCAAATAAACTTCAGGGATATCAATTTGTCCAGTTAGGAAGTATAAGCAATTGAATCAATGTCACCTGTTTTGGTGCAAATGAAAGTAACAACAGGTGCACTGGAGAGGCAACAGCCAGACAGCCTCCAAAAAGGGAATGGTTTTTGCAGGTGGTGGCCACAGACAATTGCACTCTCCTTATCCTTCCTGACTGATTCTTCTCTAGTTTAGCGTTTTACTAGTGACCTTGTCACTACTGGTAGCCTGAGGCAGTGCCTGCAACACATTCAGGTTCCACAGGTTGTCCATCTCCTCCAGGATGACCTGTGCTCACAGCCCAGCACCATGCAGCTTGATTGGCATTCGCCAGAGAACATCAGAATTGGCAGGTCTGCCAATGGTGCCCCGTTCTCTTCACAGATGAGAGCAGGTTCACACTGAGCATGTGACAGACATGAAAGAGTCTGGAGATACTGTGTTGAACGTTATGCTGCCTGGCACATCATCCAGCATGACCGGTTTGGCGGTGGGTCAGTGATTGTCTGGGAAGGCATATGCTTGGAGGGTTGCACAGACCTCCACTTGCTAGCCAACAGTACCCTGACCGCTGTTAGGTACCGGGATTAAATCATCAGACCCATCGTCAGACCTTATGCTGGTACATTGGGCCCTGGGTTCCTCCTGGTGCAATACAATGCCCAACCTCATGTGGCCAAAGTGTGTAGGCAGTTCGTGGATGACGAAGGCATTGATGCCTTTGACTGGACCTTACGTTCCCCAGACGTGAATCCAATTGAGAACCTCTGGGACATTTTGTATCGGTGCATCCGATGCCGCCAAGTAGCACCACAGACTATCCGGGAGTACTCTGATGCCGTGATCCAGGGCAGGGAGGAGAGCCCCAGGACACCATCCGCCATCTTATCAGGAGCATGCCCAGATGTCGGGAGTACACACAGGCACATGGGGGCCTGGGTCACATTATGAGTTGCCATGATGAGATTCACACAAGTTGGACCAGCCTGTGATTTCAATTGTTTACTTTGATTTTCGTTGTGAGTTTGAATCCAGCCCTCAATTGGTTGGTGATTTTGGTTTCTATTGACCGTTATGTTATTTTGGTTTCAACTAATTACACAATATACAGTAAAGATTTTGATCTTTAATATATTTCAAGACCCGATATAAGTGTTCCCTTAATTTTTTTGAGTGGTGTAGTACAAAGGCTAAATGTCCAATGTTGATAGAGAGAAATTTTATTGTTTTTGGAAAAATATATGCCCATGTTGTATTTGATGCCAGCTACAGATTTCAAAAAATCTGGGATAGGGGCATGTTTTTAACTGTGCTGCATCTGCTCCTCTTTTAACAACACTAAGCATTTTTTTTCTTTTTTTTTTCTTTTTGTTTTTTTTTGTTTTTTTGTTTCGTAACTGAGGTGACCAGTTGCTGTAGTTTTGGAAGTGAAATGTTTTCCCATTCTTGATGTAGAGTTTCAGCTTCTCCACAATTCGGGATAGCCTTTGTCCTATTTTTGTTTCATAATGCACCAAAAATGTTCAATGGGTGACAGGTCTGGACTGCAGGCAGGCCAGTTTAGCATCCGGACTCTTTTTCTACGGAGCCATGCTGTTGTAATACGTGCAGAATGTGGTTTTGCTTTGTCTTGTTGAAATAAGCAAGGCCTTCCCTGAAAAAGAGGTTGTCTGGAGGGCAGCATATGTTGCTCCAAAACCTGTATATATTGTTCAGCATTAATAGTGCCTGCACAGATGTGCAAGTCACCCATGCCAAGTGCACTAATGCACCCCCATACCATCACGGATGTTGGCTTTTGAACTGTACACTGATCACAAGCCGCATGGTTACTTTCCGTTTTAGCCCAGAGGATGCGCGGCATCCATGATTCCCCCCAAAAAAATTACATTTTGGTTTGTCGGACCACAGGACCATTTTCCATTTTGCCGCAGTCAATCTTGAAGGGGTAGTTCATCCAAAAATAGGTGGGGCCTCCATGGATCAGACTTGTTTATCCAGTACATCCCACAGATGCTCAATTGGATTAAGATCTGGGGTATTTGGAGGCCAAGTCAACACCTTGAACTCGTTGTTGTCTTCCTCAAACCATTCCTGGACCATTTTTGCTTGATGGCAGGGCGCTTTATCCTGCTGAAAGAGGCCAATGCCATCAGGGAATGCCATTGCCATGAAAGGGAGCACATGGTCTGCAACAATGCTTAGGTTGGTGGTACGTGTCGAAGTAACATCCACATCAATGGCAGGACCCAAGTTTTCCCAGCAGAACTTTGCTCAAAGCATCACAGTGCCTCCGCCAACTTGCTTCCTTCCCATAATGCATCCTGGTGCCATGTGTTCTCCAGGTAAGCGACGCACACACACCCGGCCATCCACATGATATGAAAGGAAACGTGATTCATCAGAAATCACTGGTCCAGTTCTGATGCACACGTGCCCATTGTAGGCGCATTCGGCAGTGAACAGGGATCAGCATGGGCACCCTCACTGGTCTGCAGCTACGCAGCCCCATACGCAACAAACTGCGATGCCCTGTGTGTCCTGACACCTTTCTATCAGTACCAGCATTAACTTTTTCAGCAATTTGAGCTACCGTATCTCGTCTGTTGGATCGGACCACGCGGGCCAGCCTTTGCTCCCCACGTGCATCAGTGAGCCTTGGCCGCCCATGAGCCTTACGCCGGTTCACCGCTTTTCCTTTCTTGGACCACTTTGGATATGTACTGACGACTGCAGACTAGGAACACCCCAGAAGGGCTGTAGTTTTGGAGATGCTCTGACCCAGTTGTCTAGCCATCACAATTTGTCCCTTGTCAAAGTTGCTCAGATCCTTACACTTGCCCATTTTTCCCCACTTCTAACACATCGACTTTGTGGACAGTGTTCACTTGCTGCCTAACCCACTGACAGGTGTCATGATAACAGGATTATCAGTGTTATTCACTTCACCTGTCAGTGGTCATAATGTTATGGCTGATTGGTGTACATAAGTGTAAACGTGCAGCAATTTAAAAAAACTAGGCGAATCATCTTCAAATAGCTTGTTGAGGTTAAAGTGCACGCTCACCTAGTTGACATCACTGCCGAAGAGCAGAAGCTGTGTATGGTGACTATAGGAAATCGTTTGCTAGTGCCAGTTTGAATTCAGCCAATTCCGCTCGCTGTTTCGTCAGTGTACAGTGTAAACAATCCATGCTACCGCGACGGATTACTGAATGTAGTTTGAAGTGTTTTGGAGTAGTTTTCCACTTTCAATGCAGCTTTGCAATAGCGGTACGAACCATTTATGAATTTGTGAGCTTGTGAACTTGTCTCTTGCGCACAGAGATTTCTCCAGGTTTTCTGAATCTTTTATCAGTATTATGTTCTGTAGATTTTGAGAACCCCAATCTTTCTGCAGTTTTTCGTTGAGAAATGTTATTCTTACATTGTTGCACTATTTGCCCGCGCAGTCTTTCACGGAGTGGTGAACCCCTCCTCATCCTCACATCTGACAGACCCATCCTCTCTGGAATGATCATTTAATACCCAATCTTTTTACTGACCTGTTTCCAATTGACCTAATTAGTTGTGATATTCCACCAGGTTTAAGTTTTCATGCATTACACAACTTCTCCAGTCCTTTGTTGCCTCTGTCCCAACTTTTTTGAAAAGTTTTGCTGGCATCAAATTCCAAGTGGGCATATTTTTCAAGAAGCAACTGTTTCAACATTTGATATGTTGTCTTTGTACTGTTTTCTATTGAATATAGGGTTTAAATGATTTGCACATCATTGCATTCATTTATTATTTATATTTCACGCACCGTTCCAACTTTTTTGGAAATGGGCTTGTATATTCATTCAATTTATTTGTTGTATATTTATATATTAGATATTCACATTTGTTTTGTGTGACCAAAGATGATTGCACATGACAGAGAAGGTGGATGACCTGGCAGTTCATGGTAGAAAATGTTTTTATATTGTTGTGTTGCATGGGTGCCCCAATAAGCATAGTCTTGTTGTTTATGTTGAAGATTGACTGCCCTGTGCCTGCTGGGAGTTGCTGAGATGAAGTAAGACCTTTTTCGCAAACTGGACATGACATACAATATTTTTTGTTACTTCAAGGCACTCAAAAAGAAGGGAATCGACAACAATCAATGGGTTTAAAAGGAAGTAATCTCTGTTTAACATCAAGGTTACCATTTAGATGGTACAAGATTATCAAATCCTGGCCATGTTTAAATGAGGCAGATTGTATTAAGATAATTGCCAGAGACAATCATAGAGTGGAGAGGATTGTTGAGGGCAAAATGTGGAGGTACTGGTGGAAACTAGATATGCACTGATAAGAAAATTCTTGCCCGGTACCAATAACCGATATGTGACAGAATTCGTGAACGGGGGCAAATGTCGCATATCACTACTTTTCAGGAGAGCCGTTTGTAAGAATAAAAACATGTTCTGGGCCATTTTGTTTTTTTTTGCAGAAATACCTTTTTGAAGATGTGAATTTCATGTGACTTAATAACAAACTAGTATGCTAAGTGTAAATATGAATAAAACGCAAACCCTTGTTTAACCAGCGGAAGATACAGGGCTCATGAAGGGCTGGACATGCTGACATTCTGAGTTTT
The DNA here is from genome assembly GCA_016801175.1 of Esox masquinongy. NCBI lineage: Eukaryota > Metazoa > Chordata > Actinopteri > Esociformes > Esocidae > Esox > Esox masquinongy. The sequence goes on from JACXGI010000949.1 coordinate 99,399, forward strand.
GATTGGTCTGCCAAGTCACCGGCTTTTGTCATGACACAACTACTTGGTTGACCGCAGGATTTTTGAACATGGATAACTGTGAACTTGCTAGAGCTGTCAACCACATTACCACCCTGAATTTAGCTGGTCATGGCAAAACCTGAGGGGGATCAAGTTGTTAGAGAATACCTTCTGGAGGACAATGATGCCATGACCCTGTCTGACTCAGAAGATGGATCGGACAACGATGAGGAAATCCCAGACTTGGATACTGTTCAAAACGTTGTCAGAGAACGAGACATAGCAGATTCTTTTTAAAATCCAGTCATTTCATTGCAAATGCGGAGATGGCCAAAAAGAAAACGCTGGCTCATCTTGTATAAAACAACTGTCTATGGATTACATTTAGAAACAAACGGCATCCAATCCTTTTGGTGTACTGAATATTTTGAGTGTGAACTGAAGCAAAAGCACACAGCGTCGTAAACAAAGTCAACAGACCAAACGAAAAAGACAAAGGACTTCGTATGTAATCAGGATATTCCATCTGCCGTGAAACATTGCTACATTTATACAGGTAAGTCTAACATTTGCTAACTAGCTACAGATAATTCTTTTTCAGAAAGTTGTCAGTCGTTTGCATTGCTAGTTATCTAGCTATAGCTACTGATGTTACTGTTAACGTTAGCTAGCAAGGTAACAATGTTAACTTACCAGCTAGCTAACATTTCCTGGTTTTTAGCTTGTTCGTTAGGTAGCTTGCTTTGCCTGATGATTTGCTAAAGTGAGCAAGTCACTTAGTTTGATAATAAGCTACCTGTTTGACCGGTCATTCATCCAGGTGTGTGTGATTATGTCTAGCTATAATGTTTACATTGTCTTCACAAAAGTGAGCATGCCACTTAGTTCGATAATTAGCTACCTGATTGACCAGTCATTCATCCGATTCTGATGCGTGATGTGGACAACCCAGTCCATCAGTACAGTAAGTCTGCTAAATGGCTCAGTGGCTGTCCACCTGCACTCAAACTATCTGCACTTACATTGCTGCTACTATTTATTATGAATCCTGTTTCTAAGCCACTTACCTTTCGCTGTACTGTTTATACCTGATGTGTCAAGTGCATGTGAAAAAAATTGCATTTTATTTTGTGTGATATAGTATGTCTTCATTAGAGACCAACCAGGCCAGTTTAGCACAAAGCCAGAGTGCCCCATTTGAATTCTGAAATTGCTGGGTGGGGTTAAGGCCTAAAAGGGTGTGACCTATGCTGAATGGGCGTAAATAAAGACCAGCTGTCTGGCAAGTGTGAAAATCTTTCAAGCCTTGTTTCTCAGAACTAGGTAGAGCAGATTATCAACTTTTAAAGCAGCATATCTTTCCCATAACTTTACCAAACAGTATTGTATTATATACCATGACAAAGCTCTGAATCTAGACCTTTTTAAAAAAATAGCCAAACTCAAATTTTGCGATCGGACCCTGTTTAATTCTGTCACATGTATATACTACAATCGTCCGATACCAACAGATTTAATAAATATATTGCTTCTAAAGAAGCTTCTTATTTCAACAAATAGAAATCCATTCATACAAAACTTTTAAAAACAAGACTCCAGTGTACGCAAGCAAGTTTATTTATATAGCACAATTCATACATAGAAGCAATTCAATGTGCTTTACAATGAAAAAGAAAAAATGTAACAATACAATTGCATAAATACAAATACTCAAATGAAAACATCAAAACAACATCATAATAATAAAACATAGAATTTGAAAATAGAAATAAAAAGGGGATAAAAACATAGGAAGCTATAAAAGCTGTAAGGCTAAACAGTGCGGTTAAGTTTAAGTGCTCAGTCATAGGCATGTGAAAAGAAATGTTTTTAACCTGGATTTAAAAATTGATACGTTTGGGGCACGTCTAAGATCTTCTGGTAGTTTATTCCAGTTGTGTGTAGCATAATTGCTAAACGCAGCTTCAGCCATGTTTGGTTTGGACTCTGGTCTCTACTAGCTGACCTGTGTCCATGGATCTAAGAGCCCTGCTCGGTTTATATTCTTCAAACATATCAGAAATGTGTTCGGGGCCTAAACCATTCAGTGATTTATAAACTAAAAGCACCACTTGAAAATCTATTCTGTAACTGACTGGAAGCCAGTTCAAAGATTTAAGACCCGGGTGATGTGCTCTGTTTTCTTGGTCCTGGTTAACATTCTAGCAGCAGCATTCTGAATGAGCTGCAGCTGTTTTACAGTCTTTTGGGGGAGTCCAGTTAAAAGGCTTTTACAGTAGTCAACCCTATTAGAGATAAAAGCATGGATGTGCTTCTCTTGATCTTTTTGGGACACCAAGCCCTTGATTCTGGCTATATTTTTAAGATTATAGAATACCCAATTTTCCAGCCTATCTATAAGCGTTCTATGATCTACAGTGTCAAATGCTGCACTAATAGAACCAGAACTGTTATTTGATCTGAATCAGTATTCCGCCGTATATCATTTTAAACTTTTATCAGGGCCGTTTCAGTACTGTGGGGAGGTCGGAAAGCCTGACTGAAATTTGTCTAAGAGACCACTTGAGTTCACAAAATTGCTGAGTTGATTGAAGACAACTTTCTCAATGATCTTGCCTATAAAAGGGAGATTTGATACAGGTCTATGGTTGTTCAATATAGATGCATCCTGTGTTCTCTTTTTTAATAGGTGCTTAATGGCAGCTGTTTTTAGAGACGTTGGAAAAATGCCTGATTGCAGAGAGCTATTAACTATTTGCTGTGGGTCCATTGTTATAGAGTTAAAAATTGTTTTAAAAAAGTCTGATGGCAGTGTGTCGAGACAACATGTGGAAGCTTTAAGATGTCGAACTGTTTCTTCTAGGGATTTTTGATCAATTGTATTAAATTGTGACATAATAACCAAGTTATGTCTTGGTGGTCGTAGTTGACAGTACAGTGTCCTTGTTAGACTGTGTAGTTCTGATGGTCCGTCAAATACTTTGAATTTTTTCACTAAAGAAAAACGCAAATTCATTACATTTCACAGTGGACATGAGTTCTGATACTGTCTGCTTTAGGGGGTTTGTAAGCTTGTTGACCATGGCAAATAGAGTGCGGGTATTGTTGATGTTCTTGTTAATCATTCCCGATAAATGTTGCTGTCTGGCCCTGCGTAACTCATTGTTGAAGCTACCAAGGCTTTGTTTATAGATGTCATATTGGATTTGAAGTTTCGTTTTCCTCCACTTACGTTCCGCTTTCCTACATTCTCTTTTCAGGGCGCTTACCATCATGGTTACCATCGTGGTTCTCCATGGTGTTTTCTGTTTCCTACTACCGTATATCTCAAGAATTACGTTCCCTGGGAACTATTGTAAAAACCGCAATTACGGTCTATGCCAACATATCTAGTGCCATTACGTCGGTCAAGAACATTATATATCAATCCAAATTTTGAATGGCCACACGCGGCACTCTCCATACAGGTTTTCATATTGTATTAATTATTTTAAAAACAACTGATTTGGCTTGAGTGGGGATGTTGAGTGGGGATGGTCTGCATAAATTGCCTTATTTGGATAGGTGAAATCCTACAAAAATATTGGATTATTACCATACACATCGATTTATTTTTCTAAATATATAACGTTCTTGACCGACGTAATGGCAACTAGATATGTTGGCATAGAACGTAATCGCGGTTTATACAGTAGTTCCCTGGGAAAATAATTATTGAGATATAGGGTACGTTTGCTCATAGTTTTCTTTACCTTTACCGGTGCAACACGATCCATGACATTCAATATTTTGGCATTAAAATTATCCAGGAGTACATGAACTGACTCAGCACTTATTGTTGGAGAGATAGCTATGGCTTCCATAAACTGATCATTGCTATCTAGCTAGCTGTTGAGTGAGATCAAAAGTGTCAAGTAGTGCAAAACGTTCTTTGGTATTATTATCCGTACTATTATCTATGTGGATGTTAAAATCCCCTGTAAATGCTATGGACCTGCAGAAGGTGTCTGCTGTCATGGACAAGTTTGAGACACAGGTTCAGAACTTGTATGTCCACACCTCGGTGAGTGGCACAAGTTATAAAAAACATTCCTTGCCGATAACGGCTGTACTAATTACATTTCTTGTTACATCTAGAAATTATTACGTTTAAAATTCTCACTTCTTGGAGTTCCGGTTGAGCAGCCATGAGGTAGGCAGCATAATAACACTGATATCGAAAAGAGTAATCTTTGAAAAGGTAGCAGAAATCACAGACAAGGAAGGAAGGTTTAACATGGTTGTGGGAAAATTAGAAGGCTCAGAAACCACTCTCTTAAATGTCTATGCACCTCCAGGTGCGACGTGGGGGTTCTATAGACGAATCTTTGACCTAATGATTACGAAAGCCCAGGGAATGGTGATTTGTGGTGGTGACTTTAATCTGAGACTGAACCCAAAATGGGATGTGTCAAGACCCAGACTAACACTGTAGGCAAAAAGGTGAGAATGATGATAAGAGAGATGGGTATCTGTGATGTATGGAGGGAGCTCAATCCCGCAACTAGAGATTACACCTTTTATTCCTCAACACATAAAACTTATTCAAGGATTGACTTTTTTTATGTACAGTAAAGATATCGGTTTTGTAAGGTCATGTAAAATTGGGTTAATGGACCTGTCGGACAATAGTCCGGTGTACCTAGATTTAACTCTAAAAAACAGCAAAAAATACTTTTTCCTGGAGACTTAATCTAAACGTACTCAAGGGAAAAATGAAGGAAGAACTTCAAGAGGAAATTAAGTTATACCTGTCAGAAAATGATAATGGGAAGTTTCCCCCCTTATTTTATGGGATGCAGGTAAGGCTGTTTTGAGAGGGAAAATCATTGCGAAATGGGCACTACAAAAGAGGCTCAGACAAGAGAAATTGGATAAACTAGAAAAAGAGTTGGAAAACTTGGAAAAAAACATAAAGAAGATACCCAATTGGACATTAGCCAGAAAATTGGGGAAATTAAAAATCAGATCAAAGAAATTTATGAGGCAGACATTCAGAAAAAACTAATCTTTTTGAAACAGAGGTATTATGAAGTAGGGAGTAAATCAGCCAAAATTCTGGCATACAAATTAAGAAAACAACAAGCAGAGAGGGTAGTACTTAAAATTAAAGACCCGATCACCAAACAAATGAAACATGAGTTCCAAGACATTCACAGTTGTTTTGAAAAATATTACAAAAACCTATATGCCCGGATGGCCTGTAAGGGGGACAAGTCAACTGAATCTCTGCTTGCACTTAATCTCCCAACAATTACAGAAGATCAGAATAAATCTTTACTGGCCAATGTGACTATAGGAGAACTCCAAAAGGCAATATCTACACTCAAACCTAATAATTCTCCAGGCTCTGATGGGTTTACAGCGGAATGGTATAAGACTTTTAGTGACTTTTTATCACCATTGTTGCTCAGAACATTAAATTGGGTCCTTAAGAAAGGAGAAATTCCTCCATCTTGGAGGGAAGCAATTATAACTGTGATACCAAAAGAAGGGAAAGATGGGACAGGCTGCTCTAATTACCGCCCAATTAGTTTGTTGAACCTGGATTATAAGCTCTTCACATCAATTCTAGCAAAACGCTTAGAAATAATACTTCCAGATATTTTACAGTTGGATAAAGCAGGTTTCATTCGACAGGGGCAAACGCAGGATAACTTTAGGAGGACATTACATGTAATTAACCATATAAACGAAGATAATTTAGAGGCTGTCCTGCTAGGGTTGGATGCAGAGAAGGCATTCGACTCTGTTGATTGGTCCTTTCTATATAAGATACTAGAGAGATTCCAGTTCCACGATGACTTTGTTAGGACAATACAAGCTTTATACTATAAACCAAAAGCTAAAATTCAGATTAATGGAGGATTATCAAATATTTTTGAATTAGAGAGGGGATGTCGACAAGGTTGTCCCATGTCCCCGCTCTTATTCGCCATCTTTATAGAACATTTGAGTCAGTGGATAAGACAGAACGAGAAGATAAGGGGGATTATGGTGTCCCAAGAAGAACACAAAATTGCCCTTTTTGCAGATGATATTTTGATATACTTGGGGCATCCATCTGCTTCCTTTCCAGAATTGCTCATAACCCTGAGAGAATACGGTTTATTATCAGGTTATAAACTAAACACCAACAAAATCTCAAATTTTGTCATTTAATTACTCTCCTAGCCATCCATCAGAGAGGAATTTAAAGTGAGTTGGGAATCAAAGTCAATTAAGTACCTAGGTGTGCATATTCCTAAGCATTTGAATACGATTGTATCAGAGAACTATGACCCCCTATTTTCCAAAATCAAATCTGACCTGACCAGATGGAATCTAGTGCCCTTTTTAGGATTAGGACCGAGGGTAGAAGCAATAAAAATGAACATGCTACCCAGATTGTCTGTTCCAAAACATACCAGCAGAACTTCCAAAGGGGAAATTTCAAGAATTTGACAAATTAATATCCCGATTCATCTGGCAGGGGAAGAGGCCAAGAATTCGATATAAGACTCTTCAACTTGCAAAAGACAAAGGAGGCCTCTCTCTCCCGAATATTAAGAATTACTATCAAGCGGTGCAGATAAAAATTTTAGTTAATATCTGCAACCCTTCTTATAAAGCGAAGTGGAAAAACATAGAATGTCGGATATCTAGTGATATTCCATTACAAGCAATCATCAGGTACAGTGGGTTGGATGCCTGTCTAAAAGACATAAACCTGTTGATAAAAATGTCAATTAAGATTTGGCACTGGGTAGTCAATGAAAACAAGGCCAAAGAACTATACTGGATCATAAGATCGATAGGATATGACTCAGATTTCTTACCAAACAGGATGGATGCAAGATTTAAACAGTGGGCCGATAAAGGGTTAATAATAACACTGTGACCTCTATGAGGGGGGTACGCTGCGACAATTCCAGGATCTTAAAAATCGATTCAGATTAACCAGTCAGGATTTTTATAGATTTTTGCAGTTTAGACATTACCTAGAGAAAATAACGAGAAAGGAAGAATTGCAACAGACTAATTTGGGTATAGTGAAGATATTTCTACTCGGCTACAGGTCAGACCCTGAACGTGGAAACATATCAAAGATATATAAGGTGTTACAAGAGGTAGAGGGGAATGATACTGCATATGTAAAGGAGAAATGGGAGAAGGAGAGTAACATCGTGATGCAGATGGAAATGTGGGGGAAAATAATTTCACAACAGTGGAAAAGTACATCTGCTCTGTCCTGGAGAGAATTTGGGTGGAAGAGTATAGTTAGGTTTTTTAGAGTTCCAGCTCAAAGGATTTCTCTGGGAGCAAGTACATCCTGTTGGGAGATCCTGTGGCGAGAATAAGGCAACACATTTTCAATGACTGCCCAGTCATTTCAAAATATTGGAAAGAAATTAAATTGACCATGGAGAAAATCATGAAAATAGTGATTCCATCAGAGTTCGTGACTTTATGTCTGGGATTAAGACCGGACACTGAAGGGGCCTGAGAACAAATATATGTATAATATCATATTACTAGCGAGTAAGAAAGCAATCACAAGGAAATGGTTGGTAAAAGATTCTCCTACAGTCGAGGACTGGATCAAAGTGGTTCAGGATATTTTTATAATGGAGAAGCTAACATTCATTCTCAGGCTTGAACAAGACAAGTTTGAGAGTTACTGGAAAACCTGGATAAATTTTATAACAACTTTAAGGCAAGATTCTGGGTAATGTGATAAATCCCCCTAGTTTTTTTTTTTTGACTCCACTCATCTGGTTCAGTTTTCTATCTTTGTTTCAGCAAATAGAGAATTATACATGTATACAGTAAACTATCTTACTTAATCTATAATTATTACCATTTGTGTTGTAGATTTTGCCATCGCATTTATTATCACCCCACTATAGGATATTATTTGCAGGAAAAGTTAAGAATGAGGAAAGGTACATATGGAGCAGACAAATGTATTAATTTTACAGCTGTTATTGTCTATTTCACTTACTGCTGTATACTTACCTATTTTATTTATTCTATTTTCATTTTTGTAGTTATCACTACCACTTCTTATTTTTTGGATTCTTAAGTTCCCTACCAGTCCAGAACCGGTATAGAAGTACTGTGATGGGAGAGAGTGTGGGTGCTTTTGTAATGATGTGACTTTTTCTTTCTTGATCACTGGCATATATACAGACTTAAGAGCAACATGTATAACTTATTTTTCTTTAAATAAAAAGTTTAATAACAAAAAAAATCCCCTATGATAATAAACAAGTTATAATCAACTGATATAACAGAGTAGTTCAGCCAAATCATCAATAAAATTTGTGGAATATCGTGGAGGTCTGTAAATGGTTAAAAACAAAATTTTGGGGGTACCCTTCAATGTAAAACAGAGGTATTCAAAATAAATACGATTACCAAGTGTATTTTCTTTGCACTGGAATGCATCTTTGAATAGGGCAGCCACTCCTCCTTTCCTACAATTTCGACACGTATTCATATAGCCAAATTTTTCAGCTGCTGTCTCGTTAAGAACAGTAGCACTACAATCTTCTGTTAGCCATGTTTCAGGGAGAAACATAAAATCTAGGTTGCAGGATATTATAATGTTAGTTACCAAGAATGATTTGTTGGCGAGAGATCTGATATTAAGTAAATTCAGCTTGAGTGTGGTGGAGGGGGGGTGGGTGAGTGGTAGAGGGAGAGAGTGGGAGTGTGGTAGAGGGTGAGTGTGATGGAGGTGGAGAGGGGGAGTGTGGTGGAGGGGGGGATGGGAGTTGTTGTGCCCCCGTTTGGGACAAGGATAACTTCTGGAAGCATTAGGTCTTTAGTTAGAGGGTCAGGAGAGGTGGGGTGGATACTCTGCCTATGAGTATTGTCCTTCATGCTTATCTTGTTTGGAAATGGCATTCCAAGAGCATGACGTATTCCAAGAGCACCCCATGATGTTTGGATGAACCCCATCAGGTCTAAAGCAGTCTTTACAGTTCCAAAAGATATTGAAATCGTCAATAAACTTAACCCTCGCTTCGTCCCGGGGTCTGAACGACCCGTGGACAGCCTGCCCAACCCTCGCGTGGCCCTGGGGTCAGAAAGACCCACTGTTATCCTTCCCCTCATGTCGCGCCGGGGTCAGAGAGACCCACTGTTATCCTGCCCGCGCCCCCCTTGCCTTTGGGTCTCTCTGACACGAACGAGTTGCCCCATCCCCTTACCTTTGTGTCTCTCTGACACGAGCGAGTTGCCTCATCCCCTTGCCCTCAGGTCGTTCTGACCCACTGTTAGCCTGCCCGCGCTCCCCTTGCCTTTGGGTATCTCTGACACGAACGTGTTGTCCGCTCCCCTTGCCTTAGGGTCTCTCCGGCACAAGCGAGTTCCCGCTCCCGTTGCCTTTGGGTCTTTCTGACACAAACGTGTTGCCCGCTCCCCTTGCCTTTGGGTCTCTCCGACACGACTGAGTTGCACCATCCCCTTGCCTTTGGGTCTCTCCGACACGACTGAGTTGCACC
>JACXGI010000950.1:0-108808 GCA_016801175.1 Esox masquinongy
AAAAGTTAAGACTGGATCTTTGTCTCTCACAGGGATTAAGCGGATCATTACAGATAAATGAAGCTCTACAGGAAAATTCCCTGCCTCCAGCTGTTTGTTCTAGGAATCATTCTAGGAATCATAAGGAGTCATAACAGACATCATGGGCGGGACTACCATACCTCCTTGTTAATCCAAATAAAATATGAACAGATTTTTTATTTATTTGCATTGTTTTCATGAAGCCAAGGGAACCCAGGCTGTGGGTTCATTACATTATTACATTATTAATGATTAACCTTTTGTTTCATCTCTCTTTTTATGTAATTTTTCATAAATTTTCAAGTGGCTGAATTTTTTACTGGAGTAAAAACAGCCCATTTTTGTCTCCGTAAAATGCATGTAGGCCCTGTATTGGATACAAAGAGTATGACATGGCCAGAAATAGTATCTTGTTGCCGTCTGTAACATTTATTTCATTGCAGCCAGATAGCATTTGTATTTGGCATCACATCAATCACATTAACGTCAGAATCATAACACCACTGACAGAAAATAAATGATATCTCAGTGTAATCTAATCTTGTCCTTGTCCGTCGGATAGTTAGCTAAAATATGTGATTTCTTAAATAGTTATGGATGGAAATAGAGATTTGGACTTAAGGAAATAGCATAATTTTGCCAGGGAGGCTGGAAGTTTAGATTTAAACTGCTAAATGTGAACTTCATGTTTCATCGTTGCCATAAAAGGAAGTTACTGTAGGTTAGCTACATTGTTTAGCCAGGTAAAACTTACCTAATCAGAAGTACAGTTTTAGCTGAATATGAACATGAAAAGGAGGATACAATTGTATTGTGTATATAATGTGGTAAGACGCGGCCAAAAAGTTTTTAGTTTTCAACTCGTGTGCCACATACACTGCGTGCACAATTATTAGGCAAGTGAGTATTCTGATCGTATTATTATTTCTATGCACATTTTCCAACTCCTCTACCATATAAACTTGAATGCTCATTGGATTGAATCATGTTCAGGTGATATGTATTTGTGTAATGAGGGGGGGTGTGGCAACAGTGAATAACATCTTATATCAAGGTGTGCATAATTATTAGGCAGCTTCATGACCTCAGGTAAAATGGGCCAAAATAGAGATTTAACTGACACTGAAAAGTCATAAATTGTAAAATGCCTTTCAGACGGATGCAACACTCTTGAAATAGCTAAACTAATGAGGCGTGACCACCGGACACTCAAACGTTTTGTTGCGAATAGTCAACTGGGGTGCAAAAAATGCATGAAGAAGAAAAGACGCAAATTAACTGCAAAAGACTTCCAGGAACACATTATCCTCCAGTGCCACCATATTCCAGAACTGCAACCTACTGTACCTGGAGTGTCCAGAAGTACAAAGTGTCAAGTGCTCATAGACATGGCCAAGGTCAAGAAGGCTGAAAGAAGACCACCACTGAATAAGATTCACACGTTTAAGCGTATAGATTGGGCAAAGAAATACCTGAAGACAGATTTTTCAAAGGTTTTATGGACAGATGAAATGAGAGTGACTCTTGATGGACGGGTCTGTGGCTATCATTAATGGACACAGGGCACCACTTCGAGTCAGGCGCCAGCAAGGTGGAGGAGGGGTACTGGTATGGGCTGCTATCATTAAGGATGAGGTAGTTGGACCTTTTCTGGTTGAAGATGGACTGAAACTTAACTCCCATACCTGCTGCCAGTTTATGGAAGATACTTTCTTCAAGCAGTGGTACAGGAAGAAGTCCTCAGTTTTCAAGAAGGCCATGTTCTTTATGTAGGACAATGCTCCATCACATGCATCCAAGTACTCCACTGCTTGGCTCGCAAGCAAGGGCCTCAAAGATGCCCGAATAATGACCTGGCCCCCTTCCTTACCTGACTTAAATCCTATTGAGCACTTGTGGACCTTACTCAAACGTGAGATTTACAGTCAGGGAAGACAATACACCTCTTTGAACTGTATTTGGGAGGCTGTGGTTGCTGCTTCAGAGAAAGTTGATCATGAACAGATCAAGAAACTGACAGACTGCATGGGTGGGAGGCTCGTGGCAGTTATTGAAAAGAAGGGTGGCTATATCGGTCACTGAATATTTTTGAAAGGCCAGAAATGTTATTTAATTTTCATTTTGTGTTACTTATTTGTTGCACTTACTCTAAAAATTTTGAATAAACAAGGGAGTTGGAGAAATTATTTTTGTAATTTAGTTGCCTAATAATTCTGCATGCTAATTGTTGCCTAATAATTGTGCACACTTATGTATTCCCCTGAGAAAGATCAAAACTCAACTTTTCCTATGTTACACATTCAGGTTTGAGGTTCAGTGATATTTTGGATTGACTGAGAGCATTGTGTTTATTCAACAATGAAATAAATCTTGAGGAATACGATTTCCCTAATAATTGTGCACGCAGTGTATGCACACTGGCACACACAAAAATAGCCTACCTCATTATTATATATTTAAGCAATACAGTAAGGCTGAAGGAAATTTGGTATATGGCCAATATACCATTGCTAAAAGCTGTTCTTAGTGACGTTGCATTGCAGAGTGCCTGCATACAGCACTTAGCCATGGCATACTGGCAACATCCTGCAAAACCCCAAAATACATTATTGCTCATTATGAATCAATTACCAACCCAATTAGAACAGTAAAACGTTGTGACGTCACACCATGACTTTCAGCCAATGAGCATTCTGGATTCAAACTAACCATTCCTAATTTAGCTTATCATTATGTTGACTTATTCTTTTTGTTAGCAATCTCTATCTTAAGACAAATGTAGAAATTGTGCTGGAAAGAAGCAAAGCAGCTATTTCTTCAGACTTGCAGTAAATGGTAAAAAGTAAAAAGTGTGTTTACTATGTAGTCTGAAAATGTTTTGGCCATGCTCTATAGATGTTACATGCAACAGTTTATATGTAATATGGGTTATGGACTTCACTAAACACAATTGCGCCCCGGTTTTGTGATGAACTTGTTGAATTTATTGAACCACTGCTTGTACTGGTGCCCTTCTATCAATAAATGACAGAGTACATGATCAATTACCAATTTATTGTAGACAAATAACAATACAAAACACAAACCATCTTAACGATGAGATCAGTTTTTACAATGCAGAGAACCACCTACAGGCTACACAACATTGCTCTGACTGAAGGTCAACTGTACGCAGATGTCTTGTCTTCCTTTTTGAAATCACACAACAGCAACACGTTTTACAGGGTTCATGCTGCAAACTGGCTAACAGGCTAAAATGAATTGTACCTCTTGTATGCTCAAAGAAAATGTTATAGCCAACACCAAGGCACAGTATAATAGATGAAAGTGTCTAAGGGAGGCATTTTTATTTCACATACTTTTTTTAAGTGTCCTTTAGTGTTGTCAAAGAAGAAAAGCGTAGCGCCACAAGTGAATACTCCATAGAAAAACATTGATTGAAACAAACAACAAAACTGAAGAAAACTATGTTATTACAAAATAATTGTACCGCAGCAAGACAATTGAAACAGTATGGATCTGCAACACATTGAGGAACATCAATATCACATGGCACTGCACAATCAATTTCAAGCATTTTTACATAATTAAAAAAATGAACAGGGATGGAGTTTCATCAGCATTAGTAAGGAAACAATGTTGAACTGTTCAATGGTATTTTCTTATATATATTTTTTGTCATATGTATTGTTTTTTTTACCATGTGCCCATTCATCAAGAATGTTTCATGACTTACCAGTCTCCCCCAAATCGCCCAGGTACAAACCTTTGACACTGATGAATCCTGTAATCTTGCCTTGCGAGATGTGCTTGGGGTGATCCATCAAGGACAAATCCTGCAATCAGTCTCAGATGTTGCTGGCATCAGGTCCTGGAGACAACCAATAACCAGCCAGGTCCTCAGATAATCTTCTCTCTATGGACTCCCAACAGTTTTGATCCAATCCTCACCACAGTTTGATGTTAATAAAATTAACTGTATTTTGTCTTGTCAATAACTGTTCTGTACTCTCTCGTGTATTTGATGTTTCATGTGTACCCCAGGAAAAGTAGCTACTGCATGTGTAATAATGAATGGGGATTTCAGTGATCTAAAATTAAATGAGCAGTAGTTAATTGCAGGTGGAACCACATGATGTTTAGCCAAGCTACATTGTTAGAAGCTAGACCAGCCACAATCTTCTGTATCGAACTGAACCTTTTAATCAGTAAGGTTACTCTAAATAGGTTTAACGCCATATGGTAGTTAGCAATGAAAGGAATAAGAGATCAGGGGTGTCGCTAATCATCTCATTATCTATAACCTTTAAAGACCTTCTCATGACATCTGCATCTCCTGACAGGCAAGTTTCATTTAAAAGTAAGCAGTGATATTTGATACTGCTCCTCTTTCATTTTCTGCCACTGAAATGTGGTCAGGGATCCTATTCTGCCTGCGCTGTGTTAAAACATGCAGGTTTAGCAGGATGGAACAAACAACATGGAGGGTTTGACTCCCTCCCGTTGCATGAGCTTGTCACACGCACACAGACTCAGAGAGAGAGAAACATGAACAGAGAAAGAGAGAGCACCTGCAGCCTTTTTAGATGACCAGAGTGATAACATCATTTCACCTGTTCTATTTCCCTTGTAGAAAATCTTTTTTACACTCTCTGAAGCTGTGTTCACTAAAAAACTCAGGAGTTCCGATCTCACAGCAATATAGAGGATAACACTCTGACGATGGACAACCCCACTAATCATTTTAATACATTTCTGTATACATCATGAAAATGTAAGACTTCTCAGAATGTTATTGTTTCCTATCATTCAAATAGATAAGATACAAGCGATGAATCTATTTTCTTTCTACAAAGATTGCAACTGTTGTTCTGTATGCGAAAGCAATACATGAGCTTGCAAATGTGCCAAACAATGTTTACAACTTATGTAAACAATGCCAATCATCAGGTGCTTTGTTATACGACGGCTACCTCCATCCCTTTTTCAGCAACGCCTTTTGGAAAATGTTTGCCTCGTACCGCTCAAATATGATATCAGTTTCTCTGCAAACAATTTTAGTTGCAGAATAGATTCTAAAGTATGCTGCTGCCTGAGTAAATTGAGATATACATCAGGGAGTGCTAAGGGCAACCCTGCCTGACAGAGAGGGGTCCTTGAAGGACATCCTCATAGTGCTCGGTAGAATGTGGTCAGCAGGTGTGGATGTGCCCAACTCGTCAATCTCGGTAGTGAAGTGATCGGGGCTCTCTCCATTGGACGTGTCCTTGATGACGCTGTAGGTCAGAACCACGCTGTAGGCCGCCGGCTTTTCCATTTGCTGCGGGCCGCAACGACACAACTTCTTGAAGGACGTGCGGAACTTCTGAGACATGGCATTGTAGATGATAGGGTTGACAGCACTGTTCAGGTAGACACAAATCCGGCAGAAAAGCACAAACCAAAAGTCCAGGTACGCTTTTTCCAGGAAGGAGTTGACCACCACCAGTGTCCGGTATGGCATCCAGAGGAGGGCGAAAAGCACAACCACCACAGCTAACATCTTAGTCACCTGACAACACATGAAAGATAATCACAAGCTTTATCATTAAAACATTTTTTTAATTAATCTTGGCTTCACTGTGTGCAAGATTGTTCTGTTCCTGCTATGAAATGAAAAGTGCAGTGGATGAAATGAGTCACTGAGCGCCTGTTGGCCATTCATATCCTGACCAGACTGAGGAGACTGACAAACAGCATCTGTTAGACTAAACCAATGGAGCCTGGAAAGCAATATAAACATTTCAAGTTATTCAAGCAATTGTAAAAATAAAATCCATGTTATACAGTATACTGTATGTGATAGTGTTGATATTATACCTGACATGCACATACTGTAGATGCTATAATAGATATTTACGCTGTGAGATCTGAGTATAGAGGTGTCTCTATTACACAGCGCCAGTGGGCAAAGATCATTATTACTGGGAGAAGATTCCAGGTTTTTATAATTTTCAAAATGTGACCTTCTGAGTTAATTAAATCAGGTCCTGTAAAGTGGTATGGATTTCACTTGTTTCCATGTGTGTGGTATCAGAGCCATCTTTACTTGTGTTGCTAAATAAATAAAAAATCCGTGATTCATTCTCCATGCCACTGAGACAGAAAGAGCCCAAGGCAAGCTTGGTCCATGTTAAGAAAAAGGCTCATGCTATGCAAGCGAAGGTAACAGCCCTGTTCCATAGTCTGCACATTTCATTGGAGCATAAATAATCAGTTTAACTAAATATATATATATTTTCTTTACTTAAAACATCTTCAGCTTCTCAATGGACAAGCTAGTAAATAAACAACACAACGGAAATTTGCCAGAGTGGCCTGTTAACTGAGTAGCCTACCTTTGTGCGTTTTAACCTGAAATTACATAAAACTTAATATGACTTTGTGTGTCAGTTCCTTCTTAGCCAGAGGGAAAAACAAGAAAAATGCATTTAGAGAGCCTGTCTGAGTCCTACTTTTGTTGAATATACTGTGGCAGCAGAGGGAGCGTCAAAGAATCCGGGAGATACACAGGAGCTTTGGTTGTTTAGCTATCAGGCAGAGGACTCCAGAGAATTTAGCAAAGCAGTCATTCCATTCAAAGTATAGGGTTTAATAAATGCTGAAATCATCCAATCAGCTCATAGCATTGGATCTCAAGCCACCATATGTTCAATGTTCTAATTCAGATCTTTGTAGGGAAATATTCCAACAGGATAGACTGATGTGCTCAGACGAGTCCAGCTCACTATAAGTCGACTAGTGTAAAAATGTCTGGTATTTTATGGCTTTCCTCTACCTATGTCTGCTATGTGTATTGTGCCCTTGTGGGCTGAATTCCATTTTTCTTTTATTACAAAATGTATGATGTCTTTCACAATGCACTCCATCATCAAAAGTATTTCAATAGAGCAAGACGTTATGCCTATCAACACTTGGTCATTCGATGTGGCCAGGCTCTTCTGGGCGCCTCTTAGATAGAATCCTTGTCTTTGTATATCCAAACACTCTCACCACTCCCGTGCATCCTGAGTCTCTGATAGTCTACCCTCCATGAACCTGATCCATATTTGAAGTAGGGGTGAGAACAAATAGTCGAATTGTTGACATTTCGACAAGGATGGCATTTATCGACAAGTTAATCTAATTTTCGAAAGCTACAACAAAAATCTGTACTACAGACTGACTCACTTGGTTGCAGTAATGACGGGTTAGTTCTTATAGACTAAACAATTCTGGCTAGCGGCCAAGCACAGGAAATTATCACGGCTAGCGAAAGCATACTTGTGCATCCTCGCAACGTCTGTACCGGCTGAAAAGGTTTTCGCGGCTGTGGGCCTGATAGTCAACTGACTACGTAAGCCTACTTGTCTACTCCCGGAGCACGTGGACATACAAATTTTTCTAAACAAGAATAAATGATCATAATAATATGGACATTGCCTAATGATTCTTTACATTTTTGTTAAGATCTTGCATCTATGAATGCGCTAGCCAGATTTTGTTTGGTTTTTGTTCATTCATTACATATAATTTATTCCTATTAAGCTTCCTTCCAAAGATATTTTTTTATTCACTGGAACTGGAAAGTTTGGAAAGTATAGTTTTAAGGGACTTTATATAAAAATAGCTGGCTAGATGGTCTAACACATTTTGTATTTTGGTGTTATGGAGAGAAAACGTTAGCTAATGTAAGAAAAGATGTTAGCTAATGTAAGGCAATTCATACATATCTCTGCACTCATTCATGGGAGACAATGCACGTTTTTTGACGACAATTATAGTTTTGCGATTGTAATTAATGGAAAAGCTTGTAACAATAATTTGAAATAAATCCCTTGTTATCAAATATTAACGACTTGACAGGCCGGTGCATTAGGTTATTTGCTGCTGTTATGGCATTTCTGAATCTGAATATCTCCCGAATAAAAGTATATCTAGCCTAATTGTTTATACTAAAACGTTATTGAGGTTGTTAACTATTTTTTTAAATAAAATGTTGAATTTATTGCATAACATATTACAGTACATATTTAGTACCTCTCTTTTTGGCACGAGTGGGAGGGGTCGACTATTCGACGACAAAAGCTGAGGAATTATCGATAGTGAAAATATTTGTCATGCACATCCCTAATTCGAAGTTGACTTAAGATGACTTTAGTCCATAAAACATACACAAAACAAAAAAATGGGGCTGACCCAATTCAGTCGACTAGTCGATTGTTTAATGGGTAAAGAGTTAAGTCAAGCAGTCGCATGGCCAAGCAGTGCCTGAATCACTCCTCCATCACTCAAAAAATATGATTTATTTTCATAGATGGCATATGAAATTGAGTGCAGATTTTGCCTACCTACAAATGTACTTGATGTTATTCTTATTTAACTAACGTTAGACTAAATGTCCTACAAATGTGTGCTTCTTGGCAATGGGTAAGCTAATACCTAATGATTGCGAAAGACAACTTGTTTTCATCAACTATAAAAATGGCTACCTAGTAATAATACCTGTTTATGTTGGCGATTATCTGTTGAATTTAGATTTTGCATAGTTCTGTTTCTAAAGAGTGTAACATGGTTCTATATTCACAGGGGGAAAGCTACAAGAGCCTGTCCTATCTGTTCCATGCGGGGGTGTTTACTATTCAAGGAACTGTCCCAGACACCTACCTAGACCAATCAACCAAGTTTTCGAAGAAATATACATTAAAGTAATAGCTGCGTTTCCATGCGTATGTGTTAATCTGGACATATGCCAAGCATCATATGGTAATTGGTCTATTGAGTGTTAATTGATGTGATTTATTTTCTCCTTTTCAGTGGCCAGACACAATGCCAGGAAGTAGCTGGTGGATTTTAAAAGATAAGAGATGTAACTATCCTTTGCAATGAATGGATAATGTAAAAGAGATAACTATTATGTCTATAAATGTCTCAAGCAAGGGGACTAAAATATTTTCAGTTCAGTAAGTGTACACCATTTATTTGTTCTTTGTTGGTGTTTACATTCGTTGAGACCCAATGCGGGATAAAAACAACATTAAAATGTTAATTTTAGGGCACGACTTCCTGAACAACAGTGGCTCAATGGCTTAAAATTAATGAGGATTATTTTGAGCAACCAGGCCCTGGCCTACAGAGGACTCTGGTAAGCTTTAAACAAGACAGCTTGAATGTATTGCTAACCCAGTTCTTGATTAGCATGCGCATATTTTCTACCATTCTCACGGCCCATTGGCCGAGAGTAGTTGATTTGTTTATTCAGAAAATCAAGATATACCCACACACCCACTTTATCATGTGTATATGCTTACCTGTTTAAGTCAAGAGCAACTGAATGTGGAGCAACATATTAGTCACCTTTTTATGGTAAGAAATATTAACCAAATCCACAATTCCATAATAAAAATCTAAAGAACAAAGTAATAGTGCAGACTTTTCCAAACCCTTAAGCAGTACAGACACTTCAGTTGACACTGAATTGTGGGTGATATCAACTTTGCAAGTAAGCAAAGTTGTTCACTCCCCCCAAACTTAATCAAGGGCCAAGGGGCAGCTTTTGAGAGTGGAACCAACACTTTAGATGACAATCAAAACTGCATCCTGTTGTGATGGGCATTCTATTAACAGAATGCACAAGGGCGTAGTGTGTAAAAACTTTGTGATTGGAGTGCAGCTCTTGTCTTGCTGCAGGTAGGGGGGTGTGGCCACTAAGCATGCATGTGGCCAAGGTCTGCTCATCAAGAAATCTGCTCATCAAGACACTCCATTAATAATTGGAGAGAAGAGTCTCAGCTGTAATGCAGATGTTTAAAGTATTGTTTTAGGGTGTGGAATACAGATTTTAACATGTTATTGAATGTAATTTGTACACCAGTGGTATACACTTTAGAAAATACTTTTGTAGGATCTTTTAGTGTTCTTGATATTAAAAATGTGACAAAACCCCTACATGTTTTTGAGGTTATTTAAATGTTTTCTTCAAGGAAATATTATAAAGGCCTATTTGTAATACTCTGACATTTTACCTAAAAAAAGTTATGTGGCTTCACCAAAAGTTTTGCTGTGAAGAACCTCTAATGGATCTTCCAAGAAATGTTTATTTTTGGACTTTTGTGCAGGTTAAATGCAGGTAAACATAGTTCACCCAACCTGTTTTATTTTACACTAATGTCTACTCACCTTCTGTGGAAAAAATGCACAAAAACTATAGATTTGCTTTTTAAATTACAACAACCGGCAGTCAAAATGTATTACTATACCTATTTATTTTACCACTGCACCACTATAAGTGTCTATGTTCAGTCTGACAAAATGTATTACTATACCTATTTATTTTACCACTGCACCACTATAAGTGTCTATGTTCAGTCTGACAAAATGTATTACTATACCTATTTATTTTACCACTGCACCACTATAAGTGTCTATGTTCAGTAAGACAAAATGTATTACTATACCTATTTATTTTACCACTGCACCACTATAAGTGTCTATGTTCAGTAAGACAAAATGTATTACTATACCTATTTATTTTACCACTGCACCACTATAAGTGTCTATGTTCAGTCTGACAAAATGTATTACTATACCTATTTATTTTACCACTGCACCACTATAAGTGTCTATGTTCAGTAAGACAAAATGTATTACTATACCTATTTATTTTACCACTGCACCACTATAAGTGTCTATGTTCAGTCTGACAGAATGTATTACTATACCTATTTATTTTACCACTACACCACTATAAGTGTCTATATTAAGTCCAACAAGGCGTATTCAATTACAGGTGTTTTCTGTCACCTGATCTCTGCCAGGCTTACAGTACAGGCTCAGGTAAGAAATGAGACTGAACTGAAAAGGGCCTACCATCAACTTAAAGTTTCTTGGGCTGACCCAATAAGAGCAGCATTTAGACCACAGAGATTATATTAAACAATGATTTTAGTAATTTAAATAATTAAAATTGATGTATTGTGTGCATAATGAAGAAGCGTTTTGGAACATATTTGCTTGGCTGAAACATAGGCTGGGCAATTTCAGTAAGTGGACACTACATCATAGCAGTGCAATTATGAGCCTCTATTAGTGGGGTCGGGGCATAATCCCCAAAGGTTTTTTTAAGTCCCCAAAACATCTTTTCATCAAGTATTTTTAGAGTAACAACGGGTATATAATCTATCAAAATAGGGTTATTTTTGGTCAAAGTTGGCTAAAAGTATACCTGTCTCATTGTTTGAGTTAGACACTGATCTAATATGACTTATGTAAATTCTATACAAATAAAGACATTAAAGTCCACTCTGTCCTCATCCATCCAACACCAACAAAAGGCACAAAAATGGCTTTACTATGTAGCCAAAATACTTTTGTCAACTACAGTTTATAATAAACATCTTCATACATATTCTGTTTCTAAACGCGATTTCTCTGAAAGATTTCCAAACAGATTTAGTCATTATATTAATCTCGGAATTAAGTCATTAAAAAAATTATTATACTTAAAAATGAAACATTTAATAACCGGATCTCCCTTCCTCTGAACGGAATATGTTGAAATACAGCTGCGGAAAAAATTAAGAGACCACTGCACCTTTTTCTTTCCTTTCCAATAAATTTGAAAAGGAAAGTTCTGAGTGAGGAAGAGAAGCATTCAATTTGCAGTGGTCTCTTAATTTTAACCCTTCTGTTCCTCACTCAAAACCTTCCTTTTTGACTTTTTTGGAAAGGAAAGAAAAAGGTGCTGTGGTCTCTTAAATTTTTCAGGAGCTGCATGTTGACTTCAAACCCAAACAAACATGTTTCTGTTAAACACACACGGTTTTGCAACTGTGTTCCATTGAAACCGAATAATTGAACATAACTAATCTCGTTGAACACCCTATTATCGGCGTATCCAACAGCAATTTTGATACAATTTCTTGTATAGAGTAATCATTTGATCAAGTCATCAATGTTTATGATGATTATTAGTGACATACAAATGTCAGTTAGCATGTCATTAATGATCATTCCTGAAATTTCTGTGGAAGTATTATTATTTTTTAATATTTTTAATACTTTTTTAATCTCAAAAAAATATTTGAACCTCCATGCATTTCCATAAAAAATGGTGGGCTAGCTGAAAGGGTATATTTATTAGCAAAATAAACAGTTGTTTTCCATTGCATTTACATTTTGAACATAGGATTGAACATTAGGATTTAGTTCTCCAACTACAAAAAACGTCCAATGGCCAAAAGTAGGCGAGATTTTAACTACTGTTTACAGAAGAGAGCTCACTTTAGATGAGCAAGTTATGTTCAAAGCATCAAACTCAACCGAACATGCTGCCAAATTAATTCTTTGATTGTATAGAATTGTATGAGTCTATACAATTTGTAAGAAGTTCAAGATGCGATATATTGATTTATTTAGGGGGGCTAATTAATATTTTAGGAAGGCTAAAGCACCCTAAAACAAACCTAGCGACATCCCTGGTTCAGAGCTTCTGCTCTTTTCTACAGCCTGTAAAGAACACAATATGGTCTATTCTTGGAAGGTACGTTTCTAAATAATGTATGGCAGAAATAGTATCTTTGGAAAGTATTCAGACCTCTTCACTGTCTCCAAACTGTTTTGGTTTGTAGACTTAATTTAAAATTGATTAGATTTAGCATCAATCAAAGCTTTGAGTCTACAGTATTTCAGTATGCCTCTACCAGCTATTCACACCTGCATTTGGGAAGTCAGATAGGATTGGGGGCATCGGAGAACTGCAATCCTCAGGTCTCCCCAGAAGCTGTTCAGTGGGGTCAAGTCTGGGAATTGTCTGCCTCCCAAGGATATTCACAGACTTGTCCCCGAAGCCACTATTGTCTTGACTGTGCCTTGGGTCGTTGTCATGCTGAGATAAATCTTCCCCCCAGTCTGAGGTTCTGATTGCTCTGGATCAGGTTTTTTTCAATTACCCCTCTGTACTTTGCTCAATTCATCCTTCTCCATTAATGCTGGCCTTCTAGGCAGTGTTGCAAAAAAAGCCAGTTCAGAGGGGCCAATAAAAAGAAAAGATTAAGATGGGCAAAAGAACACAGACACTGGACAGAGGAAGAACTCTGCCTAGAAGGCCAGCATCCTGGAGTCACCTCTTCATTGTTGACGTTGAAGCTGGTGTTTTTCGGGTACTATTTAATGAAGCTACCACTTGAGGACCTGTGAGGCATCTGGTTCTCAAACTAGACACTGTAATGTATTTGTCCTCTTGCTCAGTTGTGCGCCGGGGCCTCCCACTCCTCTTTCTATTCTGGTTAGAGACAGTTTGCCCTGTTCGGTGAAGGGAGTAGCACACATCATTGTACGAGATCTTCAGATTCTTGGCAATTTCTCACATGGAATAGCCTTAATTTTTCAGAACAAGAATAGACTGATGAGTTTCAGAAGAAAGTTCTTTGTTTCTGGACATTTCGAGCCTGTAATCGAACCCACAAACACAGATGCTCCAGATACTGAACCAGTCTAAAGAAGGACAGTTATATTGCCTTTTAATTATCACAACAGTTTTCAGCTATGCTAACATAATCACAATTATTTTCTAATGATCAATTAGCTTTTTTTTAATTCTAAACTTGGATTAGCAAACACAACGTACCATTGGAACACAAGACGGGTTGCTGATAATGGGCCTTTGCATACATGTGTAGATATTCCATTGAAAATGAGGTGTTTCTAGCTACAATGGCCATTTACAACTTTAACAATGTCTACACTGTATTGCTGATCAATTTGATGTTATTTTAAAGGACAAGAAACTTGTGGGTTTTCATTCAAAACCCACAAGTGCCACAAAACTTTTGAACGGTAGTGTACATGTTTTTTATATTCAATAAATTGGCACGCATTTTTAAAAACTTGTGTTTGCTTTGTCATTATGGGGTATTGTGTGTAGATTGATGACAAAAATCTCTTTAGTCAATGATAAATTAAGTCTATAACACAATAAAATGTGGATAAGTTAAGGGGTCTGAGTACTTTCCAAAGACACTAGTAAGTACTGAAAGTATTCCATAGTAAATATGGTTTTGCTATGTGGTTTCACAAACACATAATGAATCTCTATCAATCAGTGCCCATGCAAAATGTTTACTATTTTCTTCAACTCGTTTGCCTAACCTTAATTCTAAACCTAATCCAAATTGTAACCCTATTTTTGGTCCCCCTAAGGACAGCAACAAGTGAACACAGTTTACACAGAAAATTTTCATTTTAAAACAATACAGTGGCAACTTACCTGCCTGCGAGAGCGGGCAGTTGAGCTACACGATGAATTGTTGGTGCTTATGGTCCTATTTCTTTGGCTCGATTCTTTTTTCCACTTTTTAGAACTACTTTCCTTGGGATCTGCAGGCAATGGGTTCAGGAAAAGAATTCTTGCGATCAGCCCGTACAGAACTGTGGCCAGCATGAGAGGCAGCACATAGAACAAGGCAAAGTCAGTGAAGTATATTGGAAGGTAACGATTTCTGGACACTTTGTATTCGCAGGAGACCAAGGTAATATTGTTGTACACCAACTCTTTCGTGTCGCTCAGATAAAACCACATCACGCAGTAGAGCGAGGTAAAAGCCCAAACGACCACGATTATTTTCTTCGCTCTTGATAAAGTACACAGGAACTGCGCTTTTATGGGATGGCAAATGGCTATGTACCGCTCAATAGTGAAAGCGGTAATGGAGCACGAGGACGCGTTAATGCCCAAGTACTGGAAATAGGTTATGCCACGGCACCCAAAGTATCCGTACACCCAGCCTCCATACAAACTCTCTGAAATGTTTGGCAGTCCCGCCGCTGTCAGAACCATCAGGTCGGCCACAG
Source organism: Esox masquinongy (assembly GCA_016801175.1). NCBI lineage: Eukaryota > Metazoa > Chordata > Actinopteri > Esociformes > Esocidae > Esox > Esox masquinongy. The sequence continues at coordinate 14,890 of JACXGI010000950.1, forward strand.
CCAAACTCACCAGGTAACAGTTGGTGGGCGTCCGCATGTGTTTGGTTGTAAGCACAACTAGTATCACCATGACGTTTCCAACTATTCCAATCCCGCAGATAAGGATCACAAAAAAGATACTGACAACTTTGTATTCGATGCTAAAATCTGTCCATTCACCAAGCGTCTGGTTATCTGTTGTTGAAGTAACGTTCTCCATGATTTGGTTAAGCCTACACTTGACTTGGACGATTAAATATTGCCAACTTTACTTGGAATTCACTCTGGAATTGATTTTCGACTGACTTCACATTGAAAATACAAAGTTCCCACCTTAAGACTTCTCCAAAAATGTGCCAACCAAGTCATTTTCCTTTACTTAAACATGTCATGAGTTTATGTCATGTCTAATCAAATGCAGCAAAAAATATATTGTTTTAGACGAAGATCGGGTTAAGGTTTTAGTTCTGTTTTTCCATGTATTAGTTATCTTTACGGATGAAAGCTAAAAGCTAAACGTTAAGCAATACGGTTCGATAGCTACGAGAGGTGTTAACACCGGCGTGCGCTGCTCCAGTCTGACAGAAGTGCCCACTGTTTACGCATAAAGCGCCAGTGAGGGTCTCGAATGTGGTTCCCTTTTTTAACTGTGGTTGTTGTCATAAGAACAGTGTATTGAGCACAAATTTTTTACAATTGACTATTCAAATAACACAAATCGACCATCCAGACTAATAAGGGCTGCAGATGAACATGCAGCCCTTAGTTATCTGGTTTGACATGCCATTCAGAGTGATTTTCATTTCCATCTTGTAGTGCCTATAAGACATTAGAAATTTCTTATAAATTATCTTTTTATTGTCAGTTTTTTGATAGTTTTTCTTAATGTATGTTTTATTCCCATTTTGTATGTGATTTTATTTTTGTAATATAGAGCTCATCTATAAAAGAGACCTTGGTCTAAGTATAAACGAAGGTAAATAGGTTGTACACCATCTGTGACAAATAAATAAAATCCTAGCTTACACAAGACACTCATGTTCAATGAATTTCGGTTTATTCCTAAAAATGGGTAGACATTTTAAATGTTTAATTATTAGCTGTTGCCCTTTCCAGAATTACATAGGCCTACAAACATTTAATATTTTTGTTTGTTTGTTTTGTTACAGAGGGAGGAGAGAGGATGACTGAGTAAGCTGATTAGGGGGCCCTGATGATCAGAGTTCCAGATTGGAAATTTTAGCCAGGACAATGTAGCTACCACCCCTACTCTAACAATTGGTGTAATCATTTAATATAACATCCGAAAGACAACACCCTATGCAGGGCAATGTCCCTTTCACAGCTTTGCAGGCATTTATCTTTAGAGCAGTAAGAAGAGGGCCCCCTACTGGCTGTCCAACACTACTTCCAGCAGAATGTTGTTGCTCATCCAGGACTAACACTGCTCCGCTTCAGAGGCAAACCAGCAATGGGATGAAAAATGCTATGCTACTGACTAACACTTAAATGAACTGTATAATCCAATATCAAAATACAGTATTATCTTTCCTCATCATCAATGCCTTCATTGGTGGCCAAGACTGACAACCTAAAATTCCAAATTAAAACACTGACATACATTTGCTGGACAATTTATTAGTTACACAAGCCCAGTTACAAATATGCTTTCCTCCAACAGGCAGTAAGTGGCATTGTAGTGGTTTGCTGTATGAAAGGGGCACACAGGCATTGAGGCACTCAGTAATTGGTTGATTGAACATAGGATTGGGCAAAACTAGTAACTTTGGCTACTTTAAGCAGGGAATGATCCGCAGAATGTCTTTCACACATAATGTCTAGGTTTTTCAGATAATGGAGCAAAAAACAAAAAAAAACATCTAGTCAGAGGCACTACTGAACCTGACAAAGTGTCTTTGGGAAGACATGGCACAGGCCTTCCCAGTACGGATGTAGATGGGCAGACTTCGTCTGTCCATTTTTGAGCAGTTGGCTACCATCCCGCACTCAGCCATCGTCAGCACCCTCTGATTAAAACATTTTCCCGCAGCTATGAAAGGGGGTGCAGCACAGTACAAGATGGGGTTACCTAAAAAACTGCCTATTGAGTGTAAAAGTGTTTTTCACAGCTGATGCTATACATTTTCTTACTTTCCGTTTTAAATAGCGTAATAAGCTCTGTAGTGATTGGATGTCGTCTGGGGCATCTGAGTGGTGCAGTGGTCTAAGTCACTGCATCGCAATACAGCTGCTTCAATGCAGCCAGTTGTTTGAGGAATGGTCTAGCATAACGAAAGTGTCTGCAGATCCGGACCTAGACTCGTTCCTGCATCTACTGCAGAGTTGTTATGGTGAGGCAACAGACTCTCTCCTGCATTTACTGCAGAGTTGTTATGGTGAGGCAACAGACTCTCTCCTGCATTTACTGCAGAGTTGTTAAGGTGAGGCAACAGACTCTCTCCTGCATTTACTGCAGAGTTGTTACGGTGAGGCAACAGACTCTCTCCTGCATCTACTGCAGAGTTGTTACGGTGAGGCAAGGCCAAGTGCAACTCAGTGTAAGTGAACCCTTAAGACTGGAGCATGCAGCATCTGGGAACTGGTGGAATATGATGATTCACCTGGGGCCAGTTACCAGTGGAAAAAAAGGGGCTCCTGGGTCTGTGCATTTGTGGTGTGTGTGTGTGTGTGTGTGTGTCTCTGTGTTTCTCAGAGCGTGAAAACTATGAAGTTGCCACTCTGCATTGCAACAGTCTACCTTGGTAAACTAATGTGGGTTTGTAAACAAGACACAGGAAAACTAGCCCACTGGAGGGTTGTACAATGAGCTATGTGTGAAATTGTCTATACTTCAGCTATTACATTTATAGAATTTAGTAAGAGATCAAAATTAAAATTGGTTGAAATGTCTCTGATGTTGTCCACTCCGCCGGGAGCATTTAGACAACATTGTTGATCTAGGGTTAACAACACAAGACAATGAATCAGACAGACTCAATTTTTCCCAGGTGCTGTGCATATGGAGAGTATTCCTTCTTAGAAATTATGTAGTATAAATAATATTAAATAAACAATTACATACACTACCATTCAAAAATGTTATTAACTTAGAAATGTCCTTGTTTTCGAAAGAAAACGGCTGATTTTCAATGGAATATCTACATAGGTTTACAAAGGCCCATTATCAGCAACCATCACTCCTGTGTTCCAATGGCATGTTGTGTTTGCTAAACCAAGTTTATAATTTTAAAAGGCTAATTGATCGTTAGAAAACCATTTTGCAATTATGTTAGCACAGCTGAAGACTGTGCTGATTAAAGAAGCAATAAAACTGTCCTTCTTTAGACTGGTTGAGTATCTTCAGCATCAGCAATTGTGGGTTTGATTACAGGCTCAAAATGTGCAGAAACAAAGAACTTTCTTCTGAAACTCATCAGTCTATTCTTGTTCTGAGAAATGAAGGCTATTCTATGTGAGAAATTGCTAAGAAATGGAAGATCTCGTACAACGCTGTGTACTACTCCCTTCACAGAACAGCGCAAACTGGCACAAACCAGAATAGAAAGAGGAGAGGGAGGCCTCGGTGCACAACTGAGCAAGAGGACAAATACATTAGTGTCTAGTTTGAGAAACAGATGCCTCACAGGTCCTCAACTGGCAGCTTCATTCAATAGAACCTGCAAAACACCAGTCTCAACATCAGTGAACAGTGAAGAGGTAACTCTGGGATGCTGGCCTTCTAGGCAGAGCTGCAAAGAAAAAGCCATATCTCAAACTGGCTTATTATTAAAAAAAAAATTAAGATGTGCAAAAGAGCACAGACACTGGACAGAGGAAGATTGGAAAGTAGTGTTATGAACAGACAAATCTAAGTTTGAAGTGTTCGGATCCCAAAGAAGAACATTCGTGAGATGCAGACCAAATGAAAAGATGCTGGAGGAGTGCTTGATGCCATCTATCAAGCATGGTGGAGGCAGCGTAATGGTCTGGGGGTGCTTTGGTGGTGGTAAGCTGGGAGATTTGTACAGGGTAAAAGGGATCTTGAAGAAGAAAGGCTATCACTCCATTTTTCAACACCATGCCATACCCTGTGTATGGTGCTTTATTGGAGCCAATTTCCTCCTACAACAGGACAATGACCCAAAGCACAGCTCCAAACTATGCAAGAACTATTTAGGGGAGAAGAAGTCAGCTGGTATTCTGTCTATAATGCAGTGGCCAGCACAGTCACCAGATCTAAACCCTATTGAGCTGTTGTGGGAGCAGCCTGAATTTAAAAACAAACCATATCATCCACATTTTCATTTCAATAGGTTAGTGTGTTGAACAGCTGGAATAGTGAACACAGATAATTCATAAACAAACTAACCTTCTTGTTTTTCGGGACCCACCAATTCCTTTATTTTGTCATGGCTTCATCGATCCTATTTCTGCCTCGCCATATCATGTAGCAGGTGACACATCTTGGTGAGGCGGCAGAACATAATCCTGACTTGACAGAAAAATATTAGAACTCACACATACAGCTAAGGTGGTGACGATAACAGTAATGATCAGGGGAAAGGTGTGTAATTACAATGCTACTATTACTACAGGGGTTCAAGATAACCAGACTCTAATCTGTTATCCTTACAGACTGATGGCCATATATGGGTTGGACATAAAACAGTTTGATGGCCATATATGGGTTGGACATAAAACAGTTTGATGGCCATATATGGGTTGGACATAAAACAGTTTGCTGGCATCAATAGCATGTTGCTCCCATTGTGCCATTGAGCAAGGGAGTTGTTTCCGTTATGTTGTGGATGCCGTTAAAGCAAAAACAACAACAAATGGACAATGAAAGCATACCATTCTATTCTAAAATATTGCTGTGGTTGGACATTTCAAACATCATTCTGTCCACGTGAACACGTCAACGTTGTCCTGCAGGTAAACCGCTAATCTACCATGTATAATTATAGTGGGATTTCACTGCCATCTTGTGGACAAATTGCAAATTGAAAGAGTTGGAGAAATGCTCCTACAAACTAGTGGTGTGGTATTTGTTTTGGAGAAAGGAATCAGGAATAAAAACAGACCTAATCGGAAATCAGGAATAATAACTCACCTCATTTGGAATCAGAAATAATAACAGACATAAGATATATTGTTATGAAAAGTATGAGGTCAATGAAGCAAATGTATTAATCACTTATATTGTCATTTTAGGAAAAGCACAAATATTATCGTAACCCTGTGTTAGGATATATTTTCAAAAATCTCCTGATCTGGGTAACAAGCAAACTCCAACATTGTACAACATTGTGATGTTATTAAAGAGGTAGAAAGGGCTTTTGTTGATGAGATTTTCCAGCTTGCCACAAATTCCTAATATCCAATATGTGATTATGGCCTCAGCCTGTCACAGCAACTCCTAGTAGTTTAGAAAAAGTAGAGGTGTCATCCACAGCACATCCCTCCAGGCCCTTCCGCTTCTTAACACTGCTCAACCAGGAAGTATGCTGGAAAATATCTGCGAAGAATGCATCTCATACTTACAACCACAATTAATCTTGCAGGAACCCGACTTGGTACAGGGACTCACTAGAGTGCAACATGACAAAGCAACTCTGACATCCACTAATCTGGTCGTTACTGAGTCTGTTTGCACCACCCATTTCTGGGTGTCCCTGGCACTGTATGCCGCAATCAGGAGAAGAACATGGGTCACAGTGGTGCAGCTGCACTGCGGTGCAGTTCCTCCTGTTATCACCATAGTGATAGTATGAATTTCTGAACTAAGACCTTCTCTTAGTCTAAACCATCTCCTGTGTGTTTTTGCTGAGTTTGCAGTCTGGGCGATAATTAAAATGTTGGGGTCATAGTTGGCTGGCAGTGATGGATTGTCATTCATCTAAAGCTGAAACATGAATGTGTGATTATTGAAAGCTTGTCAGGTAGTCAATGAATTTATGAATATCTATGCCTTCACAAAAGCTTTGACTATGATGTATTTCTATTTTATGCTAAGTCAATGAATGTATTCATTGCAAAGCCTTTTGTGAGAACATTCCTTTTCTAATTGAAATTTTGAGTTAAACGTCACAGCAAAAGCCAGCAGACCTCTCAAGGTTTGGCACATTTTGACTCCAAAAACGAATGCCGCTAACGAACAAATCCTAACCATTTTTTGAACTTGAATTTTCCATACTAAACCACTTGCCTGAACAAGAATGCTCTGCTTTAAGGAAAGTAAATAGCTCTTTATAAGGCAACTTTAAAGTAAATCCACTTGACATAATTTGTTCTAAATAGCAAATTGCTCACGCCAAAACAAGATTTACAACAAGATATGTATGCTGTAATACTATTATAATTAGGTCTAGTAAAACGCTCTAAAAGTCAGAAAGAAATATTTCAGTCACATAGACATTAGATATATTAGTATGCAAAGCAACCCCCGCTATGATGGAGTTCTTAGATGATAGCATCAAATTAATTATAATGCAGAGTGCGGGTAGACGGAATAAAATAATAAACTATCCCTACCGAGAAGTTTAATCGAATGAACAGCATGAATTAATGATTGTTGTAAAAAGTTCTTTATTATCTATCTTTTCATCAAAAGAGGAATGTCTTCTTTAAACTGCCAACTGGGGCACACAGTCTTTCCTCCCCAATTTTTCAGGCCTTGTCTGAGGTATATCACTTCAAAGATAAAAAAGCTGATTGAATCTCAGCGGGTAGAAAACAGTACCACCTTATGAGAAGATATAACATCACCCATAACCTGCAACAGCCTGTTCATGTCTGGGTAAGACTCTGGTGCAATTAGGAAAACTATTCAATAAACCTTTTGTTCCAACTACTGAATATTTCATGACACTGTCTCTGTTGTCAACCTCTGCAACCCCTCTCAGACGGCCAACATTTTTGTTGTCCATCACTTCTCTGTTTTCTTCTCTACCTTTTTTCTCTATTATACTCCTTTTATCTCTCTAAGAGCCCTTCACCCATTTTCATTTCCTTTAATTCTCTGGCCAACATCCCTTGTCCTCACTAAACCACTTTGCTCTCTGAAAGATGCTGTCAAATTTCTTTTTTTTTTTTTAAATGGAGCTAGAGTTCGCGTGCCAACTCCAAAACAATCTCTGATGCATACGCCACTAAGAGACCTGCTTATTAATAATCCACCCAATACTGGCCTTTAAATTTCCAGAGGCTGCAGCTCGATCCACATCTTAAAATGTCTCATTAATGGCATTGTAATAAAAAAATATATATCTCATAATTCATCACATGATGTTGGCATAGTGATGCAGTTCCGAGACGTTAACATTATGTTACAGTGTCATTTAGTAGGCTACTCCGGTTATAAACGTAGGGTTTTTTTTGTTTCAAGTCAGACACAATGTGATAAATAACAATGCTGTTTTAATTTAAAATTAAACATACATAAACACTAAGTCCATGAATGTCTTTGTTATCCCCTAGAGAGTATGTAGACCCTAAAGAGAATCATACCCACGTTTATAACATTACATAGCCTACAGCCCATTCACCCTTTGGATGCACCAGCGGCAAGAGACATTCAATGAAGATTTACCGCCCTGTGTTACTGTGGTTGCGCTTTGCATGTCTTTTGTCCTTGGCTGAGTGGAGTAGCCTAGCTGTAGCAGAAAACAACGGTCAGTTTGTTAGTCTCAGACAACTACATTCTTATATACCTTATAAAGTCCATGGAAATTAACTTGGAAGAGACAGCAGTCTGACCACTCTCATAATGCAAGGCAGTGACACATCGAGCCATGACTGGGCAGTATTACTTCCCCAAGCTCCGCTGAAACAAACGGCTAGATTAATCACCACTGCTCGTCTTCCGCCTCCCTCCTCGAGCCTCATCTGGTAAATGGGAGCAGATTGGGCCAAGGGCCAAAGTCCTTCACTCAGCACTGCCACCGGTCTGCTGCTACATGTGAATGGGCAATTCTGTCTGATTGTGATGTATGTGGTTCTGGGAGGTATTGTTGGCCCTCTGAATACTTGCATGGGACACTGCTGCATTCTACACCAAATGGTTTGGATTAACAAGTGCACTGTTTCAGGTGACTTTGGCATCAGTTGAAATGTTAGGGGATCCATTCAGGCTAATCATTGTATCTTTGTATCACTTTTTTCTTCGGCAAAGCATTCCAAAGACGATGGCCAACTCAGAACATGTGAATGGATGATATGTCTCAGGTCAGATGACCTAGCTAGAACTCCAGATTATACAAGGATTAAATAGGATGCCTTTGACATAGTGACCAGTAATCTTCAACGGGGTCAGGGCACAGATGGTGTGATACTACATGTGGTTTTGTTGAGAATTCCCTGTGGGCTGTCTGTGACTTAGGCCTGTGCGTTTTCCCTTGATGCAACCAGTGATGGAACCAAATATCAAACATGAAATTATGCATCTACAACGTATGCAACTTGAGCAGAATATGTAATAGGTCTATGGTCAAGTAAAACAACATTTAGGCCTAATCAAATACACAATCAAATATACATTTCCATAACGTTGATTATTTCACTATAAATATATTTTCATAATTTAGGTGCACAATTCTTCTTTTTTACATAATATTAGCAGTAGTTAGGCTACCAAGTTGCTGATAGCTTATGCAATTCAAATGCATAGTTCTATAAGAACGAAATCCTCTCTGGTGTGTGTTTATTCGGCAGGCTGCAGGCTGGAGTGATTTGCTTCTGTTCAAGCATACCGGGAGACAGGCAGCTCAGTTCAGCACCATAGCGAGGCAGCTAAAGCCTTGCGTGGGAGGGAGGGACTATGGCGAAAATCTTTCCTCTCAATTAGCAAAGCAGCCGAGGATGCTAACATCCAGCAAATTGTGTTAAAGGCATTTAGTCGTCATTCTGTAACGATTGTGCTATACTAAGTACTGAACTCATACAAAGAAAATTCGATATAATGAACGCCGAAAAAGTAAGTAGTCTGATATTTATTTATTTCCTCAAATACAGCTATTTTATACTAGCTGGGCACCTTAAGGAAATGTGTTGTGGTTACAGTAATTGGTATATTCAATGCATGCTCCGACTATGCACATCACCAGAAATACGTAGGCTATTATTTAATACATTTCCAATATTTCAGAGCGATACTCTTAAAAAGCATATCGCAAGGCGTGGATCGCGTTGCTCTATTAATCAATCACAATATACTGACATTATTTATCTCCATTTATTTCCGATCTTATATAGTTCATGGCTGTAGTGATGAGTGTGTTGATCCTTGATATAGCTACCTTGCATTTCTGAAAGAATTAGAGCTAGGCTAATCTGTGGGTTTGCGGGGATTGCGTCCTACTTTGATACCGCTAATCGGTTTCTAAATGGCTTTGTATACAAGGAGCAAAGGATTTCCACGCAAACCAAACTATTAATCTAACTTTCTTGATACTTAAGATAAGTATTCCTGATAACATCATGCGCATTAATAGCCTACCCAAAACGCGCTTGACGCGCCCAAAATTACGCACAACTGGCGGCTGCTATTTTTACCAAGCAATAATTTTATTGTTTTATAATTGTGACATTTGATTTGTTACTGATTTCTCATCAGGGATGCAGTGAACTGAGAACGCCGTGGGAAAATAATTGAAGTGAACCAGCAGAGAGAATCGAATGGCTTCTGTAGAGCTGCTTTATATAGATAAGGAAGTGAGAGGCAGACAACCCGATCCTCCATGCGTCCTTGACCGGGCTTCCAATCCAGTGCATGTTGGTAAGGCGAGCGGTTCTGCCGGTGGGGCACTCTCTAGAGAGCACGGGGGCAGCTCCGCTCCGGGCTATGAAGGACTGTGTAATTCAGCACCAAGGACGGCTCCCCATAACGGAGGACTGAATGTTAAACACGGCCACCCTGCGGTGGAAAAGGTCAGAGTGAGCTGCGACGACGAATTAGAGACATCTTTCACCTATGTCGACGAGAATGTGAATTTGCGCCGGTCAAGCCCAGGGAAAAGTATCCACAGACACGTACTTAATGATTCCGCGAGCGACATTCGTCCCGAGGGATTTCCGGAGCTCTCCATTATGTCAGATGATGATGTCGCATCAGAAAGTTCCGGACCATCTGTAGATTACGGTTTTATAAGCGCAGTCACTTTCCTTGTCACCGGGATTTCATTAGTAATCATATCCTACGCTGTCCCTCGCGAAGTCAAAGTGAACCCGGAGAGCGTGTCTGCGAGAGAGATGGAGAGGCTGGAGATCGAAAGTGCCAGAGTAGGGGCACATTTGGATAGGTGCGTGATAGCGGGGCTCTGTCTGCTAACGCTGGGTGGAGTAGTGCTGTCCACTTTGCTCATGATATCTATGTGGAAGGGGGAGATGTACAGGAGAAAAGCATTCGCCTATTCCAAGCATTCAGCGAAACTCTATGGATCCTTCAATTTGAAAACGAAATCAAGCCCTAGTAGGCTGTCTGCGCACCTGTCTATGGAGCCAGAGATTGATGAGACCTTGAATTAAAATTGTATTCTATTGACAAAAGACGTTTGACTTGTGTTAATTATCCAGAGCAACACAAAGCATGATGCAGGTGTTTCAGACCAAAAGCTGCAACTTCAGTTGCACCTCAGTTGGCCTGCAGTACCTGTACCATTAAAATAACTGTTAAAACAAGATTATGAAATATACATGGTCTTCAGACTCCATAAAACTGAATGGACACGCAAAGCGTATGTCTATTTAAACAGGTTAGTATATTATAAAAGGATGCTGAATAAAAAAGAATGACACAAAATAATAATAAATTAATAGAAATGAATATATAAATAAAGTTAAAAAAAATGTTGGAAACTGCTGGATCACATATTCCATAGATGAAATCTTAGAGAGGCTGCATGCATTATTAAGGGGATTCATTTTTAATGTGAACATGACTGACAGCCAGCAATATATGCTTCATTCACACATTTTAAAGGGAAAACAGTCTGTCCCATGAATTTGGAAAGTGAGATGTATGGGGGATGTAAAGTGGCCTGGTCTGCACTACATCAAATCAGATATGACAAATTCTGCTTAGTGGTGCATATCCTAAGAGCCAATGACCTTTTGACTAGATCAATTCACTGCCAGTGTTACCTAGTAAACATAATTAAACTAAAGAATCCCGGCCATAACCAGGTACAGTACAGCATTGTACAGTATAGTACATTATAGTACAATGCAGTACATTATATTATAGTACAAAACAGTACATTATAGTATGGTACAGTATACCTGCTTTTTATCGTTAATTCGAATAACTAATAACTATGACATTAAAAGCCTTCTTCTGCTCTCCTTTTCGCCCTCCACTACCCATTCACCTACGAGATCTGCCCACTGCCCATTCACCTACGAGATCTGCCCACTGCCCATTCACCTACGAGATCTGCCCACTGCCCATTCACCTACGAGATCTGCCCACTGCCCATTCACCTACGAGATCTGCCCACTGCCCATTCACCTACGAGATCTGCCCACTGCCCATTCACCTACGAGATCTCACAAACATTGTGAAATGGATTTGAGAATACAACATTTGTCCAAAGGGGGATGAACGCTAATGTTTGGTCGGGATAAATGCAGGCTTTGTAAGGTTAAGTTATGCATTCATTCTGAGTGATAGAGTGGTCCTCTACACACCGGGGACCTGGACAGACGTCCCACCTCACCGTGGGACTGGTGCGAGCCGACTGCCATTTACATTAACATTCACGCCTTACTTCTCTCCTTCCCACTGTCATACCCTTTCAACACATGCCTCTTTCTTAACATCCTCAATGCGACTGAGCATATTTCTTACTGTTCAAATCTCTCCCCCCGCTCCTGCACCTCCACCTTGCTTACAACACCACCCGGGTGTGTGACGCTCTTTGAGTGGGGCTCCAAATCACTTAATAACACATGAAAGACCTGCCCCATTTTTGAAAGCTGTCCTGTTCTATAGGCACTGTGCTGTGCACATCAAAGGACTCTCTTGGCTGTAACGTACATGCAGTCAATGAAATCATACTTCAAGGATCCTGCAACACAAGCACAACCTGACTGGATTATGGTGATTACAACGTTGAAAAATGTATCTTTCTGTCCTTGAGCAAGACAGTTAGCCATAATTGCTCCTGTAAGTGGTTTCGGATAAGAGTGTCTGTTAAAGGACAAACAGATAACTGTCCAATGTAATCAATCTCATAGAGAACAAACATTTTTTGTTCATGAAAGGCAGGGCCTACTGAAGTTTTAATTATAAGTTACAAAATGGACATACAAGTTTACAATACTCTAAACCATGCCGTCTTTTATCTACAGTCTCAAATATTACTTTACAGTAATATTAGAACATGGATCCACTCTATTTCATTTAACAAACCAAAACTCTTAGTAGGTAATTATTTATCGATGTTGAAGTGAGACATCACCACTGTCAATCACCTCTGATTTCTAGTTTCACTAAAAACAAAAGGCATCAATGCAAACATGTCACCTGAAAATGGTTGTCATTCAATAACATCTCCGCAGCTGATTTCAATTACTCTAAGCCTTTATTAAATTGTCTGTTTTCCTCAAGGGAAAAGAATTTGAATAAAGGTAAGGATACAAACAGAGTAAAGTGGTGAGTACAGTATTTGCAGTATTTACCTCTTTTAGGTAGGGAAGTTGGGATGTTTAAATTGTATAGTAGTCATACATCAACGAATAGTCTAGTCTATGTACTAATAATCCATCCCAATTTCCAACATAAAGTCACAGGACTAAATTGAAGCCTGATCTAAGTACCTTTGACATCATGCCACCTAGCTGGCTGGTAACCCTGTTTCAGTCTCAAGCCATGCACTTTTCCAGTGGAAAAACACAGTCAGCTTTCATTCTTTATTAGTGTGCACTTCTCTTAATGGATTTGACTGGAAATGACTGTCATAAGACTGGGTTTAGAAATTCATACCAATCCAATGATCTTAAATTAGTGGGGATTACAGAGCAATAGCACATTTCAGAAAGGACAGATAATTGGCATACGCCTATTCACTCATCACAGAAGAGTAATGAAAAAAGCATTGCCGCAATGACAAAGCTGGGTTCTTTGGTAGCTGAAGCTGAATAACATCCAAAATTTAAGATCTTTGCGGATCAACGGTAAAAACTGCCCTGAAAGAAAGCTCTAGCTCTATGGCTGCAGATGTCCTTTATATCAAATGTCCTCAGCCATTAGTGCAGAAGACCATAAAGTAGTTAGTCTATGTTACTGTGCAAATTACCTCATCTGAAAAACACAGACTCCAACAGCTTCTCTCTCTTCCTGTACTGCACAACACAATTGGTATGATGTGTAGTATAAAATGTTCATGCTCAAGCTCCCCCACAGACTGAAATAGTCACCGGATCTAATCCCAATAAAACCTAGTGGAAAAATGTGGAACTGTTTTTTTTTTGCATTTCACCATTCTTTTATTCCATAAGGAATTTTAGAATTGTTACAGATAAGACATGTATTTTTTTTAGGCTTACTTCGGCTAGGTGTTTTGACAACCGCAAGCCGTGTGAATCCCGTCAGTACAAGGTGACCTTTGTCAACATATTTGCTTCAGTTAGCTCTATAAAAATATATATTTGCTTATATTTAGCCAATATTGATAAAAGATGGCTAGCATAAGTCTACAAGAAAGACAAACCTTATTTGAAGTGGATCTAAAAATTCCCTGCAGAAGAAATGAATGGAATAAGAACTGAACGAGCCGCTTATCCAGATGTGCTGCAAGGATTTATGGGGATTATGACTCATAATATTTCAGTCTATTAATATATATATATATATATATATATTTATATAAAGTTTCTAAAGGCTGTTTAAAGCAGGAATAACCAGTTGAAACTATAGCAAAGTGTTTACCTGAACCTGTATCTGTGCCACAGATGTGTTTGGAGGACATGTGTCTCACTGTCCCACTCTCATTGGAACATCAGCAAATGTAAGGGCATGTTTACAATACGAGAGAGAGAATAAAATGCTAGATAGATTTATCTTAGTTTGCATAGTAATTTCCATAGCTTTTGAATTTGCACAGGCATGTTCGAGAAGTACTATGCATGCTTGTGGCCGTTAATCCTCCTGGGACTCTATAGAAAACATGGCGCACAGTATCTCAGAAGGTGGCGTCTCGAGCTATTGATATATCTGCAAGTTTACACAACAAATTAATCTAGCGTCTTGAGTCTTCTTCGACATGTCTCGGAAAATTTAGTGTAATGTAAATAGCTTAAAGCAATTATTTTCTTTAAAAATCATTGAATAAATATAATTAAAGTACAAAACTGCAAATACAGATTGCCCCTTAAATAAAGAAAAACACAATCATAGTTTCTCTTTGCCAATATACTTCTTTCACAGTGGAAGAGGATATTACATCACGATATTAAGTTGAAAAAAGTGAAATTCTGCTTTAACTCTACACAGTTTCAATCTTATTTATCACTGATTGGTGTGCACAGAAATACCTTGCTTATTCCACTTTTCCCACAAAGGTTGGTGTTTTAACACATTTGAACTTGACTATAAAGTGTATCTGGACCACAGACAGTGCTTAAAGAGCTGCCTTGTAAGCATTCATTGTTTTGAAGGAAATAAAGCTATTTACTTGTGAAACAAGAAACCAGGCAAGCCTTGTTCAGCCGGCCCGCAATAGAAAATGTTGCCCTCTCGAGAGTCAAACCAGGGTCGCCCACATGAAAGGCTGCGTCGTTAACCACTACACCACAGACCTGCATATTTGCCAGGTGTCAGTATAGGCTCTTGTCTCTATCCTGAACAAATCCTCTTTTGCCGTTGGTTGTTTTAACAATTTTATGGCCATTCGTGAATTACATTGATATAGTTAAACTGACTAACGGTTCTTACTAAGTTTACCTCCACCACAAATAGCGTCTATGTATGCCGTTTGCCACTGGCCGTTTTAACAGCGTATTAGCCAGTAATAAGCTTTACCGGTATCTACTAACTTACTGGAATAGTCATAAGAATTGAGCAATTGCTAGCGAGTCTGACAAAGCTATTTCATTTCATAGCATAAGAACGTATTTTTTTCTTTCATGGCAAAACAACGTACTTTTGTCTTTCATTCGTGAATGACATTGATACAACAACTATCAATAAAGGTGATGATAACTAACTTTTTCATCAAGTGAAAAGACGAGAGAATCGTGGAATCTACCAGATAATAATTAATAAATGTTGTTGCTCTCAATAGATTCGAACTCAGAACTTCCACATGAGAGGAACTGTCTTTAACCACTACGCCACGACATTACACGTTTCACCAGTCGCTAGACTCCATTGAGGATTGTGTTAAACTGACTAATGTTTCTTATTAAGTTTACCTCCACCATTGCGTCTATGAACCGTGGCTTTTGCCACTGGCTGTTTTAACAGCTTATTAGCCGGTAATAGGGTTACTAGTATCTACTAACTTCCTAGGAATAATCATAAGAATTGAGCAATTGCTAGCGAGACTGAAGATGAACTTTTCCATGCCAGAAACAGTCGCAATATAACCGCATACAGTTTCAGTTAAGGCTTACCATAACGTAACTACTGTATGTTGTAGCCAGCAAATGTGTTTGTCTATCCTGACCAAAAAGCATGCACGGATGCGTACTTCGAAAATCCACCAGAAACAGTCGCAATATAACCGTAAACTGTTTTATTTCAGGCTTACGATAATGTAGTTGCAGGAGGTTTTAGCCAGCGAAGTTTTCGTCTATACGGAACAATTCATAAAGCATACTTGGCTTCGCCTGCGAGGAGATACGAACTCAGGACCTATAGTTCGCAAGTCCACTTCTCCAACAACTACGCTATTTAACAAGGTATACTCAGGCAGTCAGTCAGTCAGTAAGAGACATTCGCTCTTCTTGGCTGGCTCCGCTTATGCGGTCCGGCAAAAACTATTCAAATCAAAAGAATGTAACATTGATGAAAAAATTACATAGGAGCGCAGTTCAGTGGTATTTCATTTTCAGCATGGCTTCATTAGAATATACAGTACTTATTCATAATCACACTGCATGAAATGTATATTTTTCTGCCAGGAAAAGTTTATGACTGCTACAATAATAATATCACCATTAATTCTTTGCTCATTCAGCCAGTCGTTGTCAGATGAATAGACCGGTAGTTGGCATATTTCACAACCACATTACATTAAGGATTATAACCTTTATTGACAGTCTTTTCCAATGCATGGGAAATGTAGAACGCACTAATTTAGCAATAAACATTGTATTGAGCGACAGCACCGCTTAAACCTTTCCATAGTTACGTGGGGGCTCATGTGTGATCTGCTTGAACTGAAAGTCAATGTTCTACCCTAATCATCACCAAAATTATAAGACTGACCTCTACTGGTTCTCCAGATGCACTTCTAGCAGCATCTGGTCTCCTGTCCATTAACAGACAAAGACCAAAGAGACAAGAGGGATACTGGTTGCAATGATCCGTCCTACAACGCCTACTTATGAATGTGTGATGGGCCCAGGTAGCCAACCACTGTGTAAGAGGATTTTGGTAGTTATGGTTAATGAATTCACATTCCACACTGATCACATAATGCTGAGCATTCTATCCCTGGCCTGCAGCAGGAGAAAAAGTTTAATTAAAAAGTGTGATATAGTCATCTGCAAAAGAGGGATTTTCACAGGACATACTAGCTGAAGGGAATCATCACAGTAGACTTCCAACACTTGTCACCAGCATTGCTCTCATTTTAGAACTCTTCTTCTGCCTTCTTTACTGAAATCCTTGTTTCCTCTGTTATCTTCCAATCATCTCCTTGCTTCTGCACTGATGTTTTTAAGAAAAGGTCAGGAGAGGAAGAGACAGCAACAGGATCAGTGCAAACAATACCTACTGAACAAGTTTTTCACATAAAACCAGATATAGTGAGTAACCGTTGGTCTCCTTCTGGACTGATGCAAAAATTATATATTTTGGTATTTAATAAATCAAGTGCTTTCCTGGCTCTAATAGGTACACTCTTATTTAGACGTTTGTGACATAGAGGCCACTTGCAAAGGTACTCCCTTTAATCTTAAGGGAAGGGTTTATGCAACAGCAAGACACTGATGCTGTGGCTCTCCAAAATTTATATTTCTGAACAATTCCCCCAACCCACAGATGGGGCAAAGGCTGAAATTGGAAATCAGAAAGTGCCAGAAAAAAAGCAAACTATATTAAAGCATTGGAAGGGTTTTTGCTTTTGCATTTGTGCCAAAGAGCTTAAAGTAATTGCATTTGCATACATAAGTTGTTTGTTTTTTCCTACAGGGTCTGGGAATTTATTTCTTTATTGACATTTTTCAAACATTTCCACATCATTGTAGGCCTACGTCATGGGTGAACCTTTTTTTAATACCACAGAAATGATCAAAATGACCAGCTATTTTGCCTCTGACAGACTAAGAATCCAAGGTCAATAAAAACGACCTTGTCTTGATTTAGTCAGTAGCCTTAGCCTAGGTATGTGGAGTTATATTTAGTTGGCTACAGTAACACCATTCTCTATGATTCCAGAAGAAAACCTCACACCAGTGGTTTCTGAGATACTGCATACCAGTATGATGTCCCTGAGCATGTTTCCCAAATTTCATCACTCACGAGTCAAACAAATCAGTCATAATCCAACTCTAATTATGCACTGAAGAAGATACAAGGAAAGATTATAGTGCCTTCTTCCTTTCACGTGGCATACAGATGTACAACTGTCTCTCTACCAGCCAAATGTCTTTAGGATATGATCATGGAGTGCGGTCTGTGACAGCATTTTACACCTCAAGCTCAAATGTTTTTACAGATTGTTAAGAATTGAGCACTTCATCTGTGACAAAGTGCTTCTCTGCTAAGACTTAATGATTCATATCTTGCAGTCTCGTGTTAGGAAATTCCACCAGGTAAGAAGAGTTGAAACAAGAGAGGCACTGTCATTACCCTTCATTTCCTTAGTGTATGTGTAGAATGGGCTACAAAGCCAGATCCAAATTTGTTGAGGTAGAAGTAGCAGACTGCTACAAAACTCCAGCTGATATTTTTATTATTTGTTAATATTTGTTTGTACAGAAAGAGCATGGAGACATGCTTAAGCTGAATGACAAAAATACAGACACAAACAAGTTTCCAAACCACACTCTTATTCACAATGAATAGTTTAAGAAATCCTCAGATAAGCCAAGCGGTTCTACTTTTAATATTTCTTTATTGCCTTTGTTTCAATTTTCAACATTTTAAAAGACAAATTAGGTTTGGTTTAATTAACAATCAAATTGCAGATTGGGGAAAAAAATGAACTCAAAAATATGAACTGAATGCAAATAACCTTGACAAACACAGTGACAGATGTGTAAAGTCACTTTTGTGAGGCACCCAGGCTATTGTTGCAGTATGTAGGGTCTCCCAGCTCAGCTGTAGATGGCCACAACCCCATTACTCCATAGACAATCGTTCATTTTCGGTTTAAAATTTTTAATTAACTTAGAACTATGTTCAGATTGTATTCTTTACTTTGACATTATGGATTTTTTGTGTTTAAAAGTGGCAAAAACTTTTACACATTGCACATTAAAACACATTACACAATAAGATTGTGTGAAAGTCCAAGGGGGTGAATACTCTTTTGAGCCACTGTTAACATATTTTGGTTTTGACCATGTTTTGACCCTTTTCATATTCTACATGCCTTGACACATTAAAGAAGTGCTTCAGAACTTATATGTTGGGATCCAACAGTCCTGGTTAACATAATGTATCTGGATGAAGGTGAGAGAGGCAGAGCTACTTTCTTCTTTCATACAGCTCATTTACATGTCTTTTTGCAAGGTTAGCTTGCCCTCCTGCTTAGGCGCGTATGGAAAGAGACTAACGAGAAGTTTCCCTTTTTATTGATTGCCCACGAGGGGCACACTAAAGGCAAACACCCAAGGGACGTGACTTCACTCTTGGCTGCTCTCACCAGCCCTGCTCAGACGGGTTATTTTTAACCAGAGTGCATATTTCATTTTCTGGAAAGCTTACAAGCTGTTGTATTAGCCAGAGTAAATTATTGTATTTTACATTTGGTCCCCTAAGCTTCTTGCTCAGAATACACCCCTATCCGTGCTGTGTTTTACATTAGCCTGCCAAACATCAATCTCCATTGTTCGTCCCATGTAGCCCCTCTTGCATATTTTGGATTTTTGCATGAAATTCGTTCTAAAGCTCTTTGGAAATCCCAGTTTATGTCAGTAAGACTTCTTAAAGCACACCTCATTTTGAATTGTACCCCCCACCTCCTATGTGCGCCAGTATGTCAGCAATTTCTTCCAGAGCGTATTAGGGGGAAATTGAACAAAGCCCCATTCTTAATAGGAGCAAGAGGCGACGCATGCAGCTCTATGTCAAATCGATTTACGCTTCGGCGAATTTTGGTTGGCAGTGACCCCCGTCATTGACATTGAGGCGGTCGAGGCCAACGGCACTCTGTCACTCGCCAATCCTAGGACCAACGCGCTGGGCTTTTTCGAAGATGCATTATCCCTCAGCCGCACAATCAAGCCTGCCCACCAGACCTAGACACAAATACTAACTTCTTCACAGTCATTTCCTGTGTTGTCCTTGGCACTTCCAATCACTTTCTCCGACAGCTAAAACTATCAGTCTGCAACGCATGCTGCGCTGTAGCAGCCAGTCCAGCAGGAAATGAGGAGATCATTTGGGTTGATCTTAACCACTTAACTAATGTAAGCAAGAAGGCAATGGAAATGCCATGATGCACATGTCTGCATATTTTAAACACAGAAACAGGGTAGATCTGCACTGGAGGCCAGTTGAATATTGGATGAGCATTAGTGTAAAATGTGCAATTTCCTCCATACGGTTGTGCCAGTATGCTAGGTAAAAAGGGCTTCTCAGGCCTGCATTTGTGTTTATTTTACTATTTTATTATTAGTTATTTAAGTTATAATCAGCACCAAACCTCCAGCCACCAGACCATCTGTAGTTGGATAACACATTCGAATGGCCATGTTATGGAAATGGGGAGTTCCAATCCAAGTGCAAATACCATTTGTGAACTATATTTTTAAATATTTCTCAACTATAAATAGTTCCTAATGATTAACCTAATAGTGGTACATAGCATATTTTAACAATGAGGTATGTTATACCATATACCACAGCTTTCAGCTATTTAGAATTCAGGTATATACTTAGGTTTTTAGCAACTAATTTGTTCCCATTACCTTATTTATTCAAATACCACAGTTAAACAGGAAGCCATGGGGGGCCACAGTATACAATCTTAAAAGGGTTATATGTAGAATTTTTGCATTGTCGTATCAGAAAATGTCCATAATTGTGTGTCCTTGGCTGGTCCAGGGGTCTAAGCCGCTACCTCTGATGTAAAAAATTAAGAGACCACTGCGCCTTTTTCTTTCCTTTCCAAAAAAGTTGAAAAGGAAAGTTTTGAGTGAGGAACAGAAGCATTCAATTTGCAGTGGTCTCTTAATTTTAACCCTTCTGTTCCTCACTCAAAACCTTCCTTTTCAACCTTTTTGGAAAGGAAAGAAAAAGGCACAGTGGTCTCTTAATTTTTTACAGAGCTGTACATGTTTCATGCTGGGTTCAAATCCGACCCACTGCTCTTCCTGTCAAATAAAAGCATAAAAAGGAGAAAACAATACTGAAAACATCCATTATATATCAGCAGTAAATGGAATTATAGTTTCACAAAAATAATTTTACAGAACTAAAAACACATCCTAAAATCCAGGATTTGCACATCTATTGTGGTTGAAAGGAAAAGCTGTGCACATAAATGATGTAATAAAAAAAACACTGATCTAATGCAATATTAGTAACCTGTGTGAGTCACTGACATGCCACATTTAGCAGCCAGTTCATTAAAAACATCCCAGCATTCTAGAAAAGGGACACCTCCTACATACAAATAAGTCACGTGGCCATGGCTTTTAGTAGGGCCTAGGGTTAACAGTGACAGTCCTGTGGGCGAAAAACAGCTTGCGGGTGAGAGAAATTGGAAGAATTGTACAAACCACACACAGCAAAATAAAGTGACAGTGTAACAGCAGTATGCCATCTGGGAACGCACAAGTCTATTAGGCTATTGTAGCCGACGACCAAACCTGGTTCCACTCCTTTCAGCTGAAAACATCAAAATAACACTGGACGTTTGAGGAGCTGAAAAACATTGCCTGGCCCGACTAATATTAGTTCAGTTTGCTAGAGTAGACTGCACAGTCCCCAGACCTCCACCCAATAGAGCAGCTTCAGGATGAGATTGGATTGGCTACTCGGCGCATGAATGTATCGCCGTCCAATCAGCAGCATATGCATGATGCAATCCTGTCAACATAAACCAATATCCCAGTGGAACCTTTCAGAATCCATACCCCAATGAATTCAGGCTGGCAAAAGGGCTGAACACAGTACCAGCTGGGTGACAAACAGAGTCAACGGTGGACGGGTGTTTTCCCTTCATATTTAAAAAAAGAATGTTACATTTTATTTTACAGGAAGGTGTGAGAAGATAAGGGAGACTGTTTTTGCTGACAGAGCAGTGGGACAGATTCGAGCCCATCTTATTCCATTGCCAACTGGTTTATAATAGCAATAAAGCATTTCTTAGTCATGGTTTACATACAGTTAGGTCCGGGAATAATTGGACACTGACACAAGTTTTGTTATTTTGGCGGTTTACCAAAATATATTCAAGTTAGAGTTAAAAAAATAATATGGGTTTAAAGTGCAGTTTCTCAGCTTTCATTTGAGGGTATTCACATCCAAATTGGTGGAAGGGTTTAGGAATCACAGCTCTTTAATATGTAGCCCCCTCTTTTATCAAGGGACCAAAAGTAACTGGACAATTGACTCAAAAGCTGTTTCATGGACAGGTGTGGGCTATTCGTTATTTCTTCATCAATTAAGCAGGTAAAAGGTCTTGGAGTTGATTCCAGCTGTGGCATTCGCATGTGCAAGCTGTTGCTGTGAACCCACAACATGCAGTGGCCAAATCAACAGTTCAGTACATTCTGAGAAAAAAAACACACTGGTGAGCTCTGCAACACAAAAAGGCCTAGACGTCCACGGAAGACAACAGTGCTGGATGATAGTAGGATCCTTTCCATGGTAAAGAAAAACCCCTTCACAACATCCGGCCAAGTGAAGAACACTCTCCAGGAGGTAGGCATATCATTATCCAAGTCTACAATGAAGAGAAGACTTCACGAGAGCAAATACAGAGGGTTCACCACAAGGTGCAAACCATTCATAAGCCTCAAGAATAGAAAGGCCAGATTAGACTTCACCAAAAACAATCTAAAAAAGTCAGCCCAGTTTTGGAACATCTTTCTTTGGAAAGGTGAAACTAAGATCAACCTGTACTAGAATGATGGGAAGAAAAAAGTAAGGAGAAGGCTTCAAACGACTCATGATCTGAAGCATACCACATCATCTGTAAAACACGGTGGAGGCAGTGTGATGGCATGGCCATGCATGGCTTCCAATGGCACTGGGTCACTAGTGTTCACTGATGATGTGACAGAAGACAGAAGCAGCCGGATGAATTCTGAAGTGTATAGCAAGCAAGCAAGTTTATTTAAATAGCACAATTCATACATAGAAGCAATTCAATGTGTTTTACAAAGAAAAAGAAAAAAATATAAAAATACAATAGCATAAAAACACATACTCAAATGAAAACATCAAAACAACATCATAATAATAAAAAATAGAATAAGAAAATATAAAAAGAATAAAAACAGGATAAAAACATAGGAATCTATAAAAGCTGTAAGGCTAAACAGTGTGGTTAAGTTTAAGTGCTCAGTCATAGGCACGTGAAAAGAGAAGTGTTTTTAACCTGGATTTAAAAATTGATAAGTTTTGGGGCACGTCTAAGATCTTCTGGTAGTTTATTCCAGTTGTGTACAGTATATATAAAGATAGTATATATAGGGATACATAACAATATATAGGGATATATTGTCTGCTCAGATTCAGCCAAATTCTGCAAAGTTGATTGGAAGGCGCTTCACTTTATAGATGGACAATGACCCAAAGGCAAAGAAGTGGAATATTCTGCAATGGCCAAGTCAGTCACCTTATCTCAACCCGATCGAGCATTCATTTCACTTGCTGAAGACAAAACTTAAGGCAGAAAGGACCACGAACAAACAACAACTGAAGACAGCTACAGTAAAGGCCTGGCAAAGCATCTCAAAGGAGGAAACCCAGCGTTTGTTTATGTCCATGCGTTCCACACTTCCAAGCAGTCATTGCCTGCAAAGGATTCTTGATGAAGTATTAAAAATGAACATTTTATTTATGATTGTGTAAATTTGTCCAATTACATCTGAGCCCCTGAAATAAGGGGACTATGAAAACAGTTGCAATTCCTAAAGGTTTCAAACAATATTTTTGTTCAACCCCTTGAATTAAAGCTGAAAGTCTGCACTTCAAATCCATTGTGGTGGGATACAGAGCCAAAATTATCAAAATTGTGTCAGTGTCCAAATATTTCCAGACCTCACTGTACATAGCATGATATGAACAGCATTTGTAATAAAATCACCTTGTTATAGCCTTGGGTAATCCACAAATCAAAAACGGGCTTATCTTTCTCATATTCCTTCATCTCTGTGTAAAAATCAAAATATTAATTAATTGTTCTACAATCTGTCTAGTGAAAGAGAACAATCTAAATCAGCTGTTTTCAGCTGGAGGACAACATGCCTTGGACACCTGTATGGAGACAGTAGTGTTGACTGGGAGCTGGAGAACGTCCCAAGAAAGTCCATAAATGTCCCAGAAACACCCTTAGAGACATTCCGCCCAGTCAGACTGAAAACTACACAAAACTTTCAGGGGACCATGATCCAACCTCCCGAAACCCTTCAAGGAACATAATGGTTACATTGCCAATTGTCCTTGAGATGTACTCTGTTTGCTGGGGGTTGCTGAGGAATACACATGAGCAAAACATGTGTCAACCAATCCCAGTCTCCCTGCTCATCATTCGACATGCTGTCATGGTGACTGTTCCAAATATAACCAGTAGATGGCAGCATTATACTTAAATAACAGTTATGGTCTCAGGAATCTGCTGGAACCACATTATGATACCTAGAGGAGAAATGTTTTGAGTTGGTATCAATTATTTTGTTCTCTCTCTCGCTCTCTCTCTCACTCACTCTCTCAGGAAGAGTATGTGCTTTCATGACTCACACTTTCGGTAAAAGGTTTGAAGCGATCTGATTTGGAGCGGGTCAAACGGTAACAATAACCAACTCTCTACAGTACATCTCCCACAACGAATCCACTCAGCTTTTAGTTTAGTACATGCATAAATGCAATCCCGCAGACCAGGCTCTCCAGAGTCCTCCTCCTAAACACCCCCCACCCCAGACCTTAGCATGTTATTGAACATCTGACCCAGGCTATGTATTGATCTTGGCTGGGGTCAACATGGAGTGGCTTCTTGGAGTTAAGTGCACAGAGCCATTTTAAAGGCCTCTTGTCCCACTGCAGTACATTTACCAAGTGGAACTGAACTCTCCTCTCTGACCCAGTACTCCTCTAGAGACCAACTCACCAGAATCTGAATTATTCATCCGGGCCTGTTCAATGCTCCTCACAGCAACGGCATCCTGGGATGATGGCTGACTGTCGAATTTGAATGGATTTCTTGTTCTTAATACTTCTTTCTTTCTCTTGCACTCTACTATCGCTCCATCTACCTATATCTATCAGATAAATTTGTATTTGTCTCACTCTTTCTGAGCCTCTATATCTCTCTCAATCTCGCTAGCACATTCTTCTCATCTTTCTGGCATGCACAGAGTGTTTTTTTGTTGGTGCGCTGATATAGACAAGACGGGTGATCTGATGTCTATAACGTAATAAAACCTCCACCGCCACTCGGCATCGCTCTGAGGTCTACTGGAGAAAAGAGCCTATTTGCGGGAAACACTAGCGAACAATCGTATCTGCTCCCATCTCAGATTTCCTTGTGGCACAGTTAGAGACGTGATGTGAGGCATACTCATTACTCTTAACCTTCAGCCAGCTCCCCGTCCCCCACTTCCAATAATACAGAGGAGGTGGGGTTGAAAAAAACAGGGGATAATGTAAAAACATATGCTATAGATAAAGGAAAAGCATGGACACGATAAAGCAGTTCCCTACCCTGTGTGATAGATAATCTACTGGCTAGAGATGTAATTCACCATGATCTTACCCACTCAGAACAATAATCAGCACTTGTTGAATACCAGCACGAGTTGCTCCTCTGGAGATTGCCCTGTCAAAGTTTGTGTTGGTATGTGCTTTGGCCCACTTAATAGTGCCCAAGATAGATCTCTGTGAAGTGAAAGTGCTGGGAATTGGGCATCTTTTAGAGAGGTCGCTTAAGGTAAAAGATAGACACCAAACACGTGATGCCATGACATCCTAGCTGCTTTAAGTGCAGTTTAACCTGTGTAATCAAGTGGTTCTGTTGTTTTCATTAGTCTCTATAGTAGACACATTAACAAAACAATTTTTTTTCAAAACAGTCTGAATATAGACATCTAGCTTTGATTGTCTTTATAATTTCTGATGCTCCCAATATCCTGTTTGTGTCAATCCCTACAACTGCCAAGAGTCCTCTCTCTCTCTCTACCTAAATGTAGTGGACAGTGCATTGGCTTATCTCAAACCAATCCCTATCCCTTAACGACCTTTCTCGGAATGCCCTCCATAGTTAAATGGTGCTGTTGAAACTCCAAGGATGACTTCTACCAAATGGCTTGGGGTTTAATAAACGCATCAACTTTGGGACAAACTTGTAACTTGAATGATGCAATTCATGGCCCACTTTAAACAAATACAAAATACAAATTTACAAATCCTATAATATAGAAGAAATCAGCAATTTAAGATTAAATTTAGGAGGTATTTCTGACATAAACAAATGCAAGCATCATATAATTAGGCACGCTTATCCATTCTTATGTGAGAAGGCCAAATCTAAAAAAAAACATGATGCCTTATTGGATTCCACTTCACTCCTGGAGGCTGCATTGTTGCACACCTGCTGGAAGGGGCCATTGGATGTTCTAATAAGCCCCTACAACCTTTACCAATTTTACTCCCTCAGCAACTGGGGAGAGGCTCACGTGAATATGCAAAAGGAGAGCCAAGGGTGGAGGTGGTGATCATTTGTGATTTAGCATGTGACAGGGCTAAGAAAGTCTGGTCCTGAAGAGCCGAAACAGGTCTGACTTCCACCCTCTCTCCCTAATAGCGGACTAATTTTGACCTGGGACACAAGGTGAGTGCAATTAATTACTTGGTGAAAGAAAATAAGTTTATTTGGCCCTCCAGCAACAAAACCGAAGCAGCCCTGCATTATGAATAAAGCCCCTGCTAGCACACTGGCAACAACAGCTGCTTGTTAACAATTCTAAAATAAAGGTTTGATTAATACTTTGATGGGTGAATTAGAAATGTCATGTTGATTAACGTTAAAGCTGACATTCAGCAAATGTTATTGCCTTAGGCCAACTATAGGGCGGTACAAGTGACCAGGGCAGTGATGTTGTTTGCCGACTTGTCGACATGACAAATTGATCCCACACTGGAAAACCGACGTGTTGAGGACCTGATGTGTTGTGTGGGGTAGCCAGTCATTTTAACTTTTCCAAATTTAAAAATAGTGTGATAGCAGCCCACATGAGAAATTATTAGGAAAATTAGTGGAATGAATAAATTGTATTATTGTATGGAGATGGGGGCATGCCAGCAGCCTAACGCCCTGGCACATCTTCCCTTACTCCCGCTTGCAACACAGCTATGAATGCATTTCAGACATTCTTCATTATTCCTGAAGTTAACAGCTACAAATGTAATAAACCTACTAGACCTGGAGTAAAATTGTTCAATACGTTAGTTTAGTGAGTGGGCTATGTAGGGACATCATTAACATTAAAATGTTATCAATCTTATGAAATATTGAAAAAATAACTTTTGTCTAAATTGCACAGCAGGTCTTTAAAATACAAAGTATGGAAATACTTAACAGGAAAGAACAGTGCCGTCATCAACAAATGTTTTAGAATGTCTTTTATTAACTAACATTAGCAACGTTCGTCGACAGTTAGAATGTTTCAAATATAAGTCATCCACTCTTTTTGAGAAGAAGTGGGATGTGGACAGCAATAACATGCTAGCAATTACGATTGACTGTCTTGCTCAAAGACAGTACAACATATTTTTCACCATGTTGGCTCAGGGATTCAATCTAGGAACATTTAGGCTACCTCGTGCACCACAGCTACTATGCAACTGCACTCTAAATAATGATATTTCAAATACCATGTGTGATGAATTGATCAGAAAAACCTTTGGGTCAAATTCACATTTAAGTTGGAATTTGTTGGTAATGTGTTGCAGACCCATCAGTGTGTTAGGAGTTGTTGGTACAATGTTCACTTGAACAACTTTTTTTGAGGATCTCTTGTTCAAATCCATGCCCTACGATCTCTCATCTGTTCCTCTCGATGATGATGACATCCCTATAGTTGATTTCCATTCAGTTCCTTTATGCACGTTTGCACCTGTAGTCTTGGCCAGGACTGGCCTCGTCATACTAATTCTGAGAAATTGACTCAATGGTGCAAGCAGAGAGCGTGTTTGGAGCTCGCAGAGGCAATTGGCAGGTGTTTTATATTCAGAGCTACTCGCCCTCGTCTCAGACCCATCCCTCTGTCCTCCCTCCTCCCCAGCAGTGGACTCTTCTGAAACAACAGATGACTCATCTCTGACGAGGACCCGCAGAGGTGACAATGGTCATGTTCAGTTGCTAAACATTCTCAAATGTTTCAGTTAGAGCTTCAACGAACAGAGCAGGCGTGATTCCAAATTCTTCATATCGTAGGGGCATGTTTGTTCTACGTAGCATATTTCAACTGGAAAATAACAGAATGTAATCTCTTAATTGACATTAATCAAACGGCTCACCCTATGATTCTGCCGTTGGTTCCTTATTTTCTGTCTTGATGTGTCTCTCGCGCCGGTATCCAAGGTTACAGTGGCGCATGGCGGAAGGGTTGGACGGGATAGGCATTCAGTATGGGACTGGGGACGAAGGGGGCCTGTGGTGGTGATGTAATTGTGGGGTCTAAACAAACCGGTGTCCTACAGGACATCTTCCTGCCAAGGTTTGTCTGGGGCGGGGAGTAGGTGGAAGCGGGTGGAGTGGCACGGAGTTGGGAGCTGGGTGGTTAGGGGAGGCAGAAATGACGTGATCCCCTTTATCCCGACCAATAAAAGAGAGTGGTCAGTGAGATCCGGATCTGTACGTGCCGTCAAATTCAATAAGGTAAAGCTTTAATGTTTTTTTTTAATCAACCAAATTGCATTATACATCCACTGCCAGGCTCCCTGGTAGGACGGCGGCCGGATCTGAGTGTCTGACTAGGCATGGCGAGCGGACCAACCAGACGCTTCAAGGGGGACATTTACTAGTTTATCAAGCCAGACGACCTACTTACGCAATCTCAAAAGACTACAGTTTAAGACGTTTGTATCTTGCCTGTGAAAGTTTTGGAGAGGATTCGGAATTGGGACATTTCGCATGAAATTCATGCTCCGGACGATGCTTCTGTTTGGCTTGATGCTTTAATTGAAGCCAGAAATGTCAATTTTCTGTGTTTGTGTTGCAACTCGAGCTCTGTCGGTAGATAATTGGTGGCTATCTATGGACAGAAATAACAAATTGTCTTTGCTAGTTAACCGTAACTGCAAACTGTTTATATCTAGTTAGCCTGTGTTGCTGGTCAATTCAATGAAATTAAGGAGAGCTTTACTCTTTTTTTAGTTTGCTGTTACAGTTTACTAGCTAGGAAGCCAGTCAGTGCTGACCACGTTTTTTTAAGGATAGACTGCCAGTTCCTGTGCTGGTAAGTGGCCTAGTGGTAAAAGCATCTGTCCAATAACCAACTGTTTGAATTCCAAAAGTTGATGTTCAAACAAAATCTTTCATTTTGTCTCTGAGCAAGTCAGTTAACCCTCTTGCTCCTAGGTCATTCATGTAATTAACAATGTTTCGTAGTCAGCATAACCAGTAAAATGAGATAAAACAAATCCATTGATATAGTACCTCTGGGGGAAGTATGCAGATCCCACTTTCTCTTTTTTGTGTTACAAACTTAATTTATAATAACATATTTTTGGTCATCAATTTACACATAATATTGCATAACAACAGAGCGAAAACACATTTTTAGAAATTTGTGCCAATTTATTCAAAACAAAAACTGAAACAACTCATGTACATTAAAGCATTCAGACCTTTTGCCATGACACTCCACATTCAGCTCAGATGCATCCTATCATCCTTGAGATGTTTCTAGAACTTGATTTGAGTCTACTGTGGCAACTGATTGGACATAATTAAGAAAGACTTGTCTATATAAGGTCCCACACTTCACAGCGCATGTCAGAGCAAAGACCAAGCCATTAAGTCTAAAGAACTCTCCGTAGATCTCAAAGATAGAATTGTGAGAACGCATAGACCTTGGGAAGGTTATACATTTTTTTTTATAAAGCAGTTACAGTTTGTCAGGAGAACAGCGAGCTCCTTTGTGAAATGGAAGAAGTTTGGAACCATCGAGACTCCTCCTACAGATGTGCATTTGGCCAACCTAAGTAACAGGGCAAGAGCCTCGTTCAGGTAGGTGACCAAAAACCCAATGGCCACTCTAACAGAGCTTTAGAGTTTCGAGGCAGACATGGCAGAGCCTGCCACAAGGAAAAAACTGTCCCTGCAGCACTCTGTCAATCAGGGCTTTATGGTAGAGTGGCTAAACTGAAGTCCCTCCTGATAAAAAGCCATATGCTGTATGAAGGACTCTTACAAAATCTCTGGTCTGTTAAGACCAAAATCAAACTAAATCCCAAACAAAATGCTACGCCTGGCGAAAACCAGGTACCACTTATCACCTGGCTAACGCCATCCCTAAGGTGAAGCATGGTGGTGGGAGCATCATGTTATTGGAGTGCACCTCAGCAGCAAGGACTGACAGACTGCTCAGGATTTAAGGAAGGATGAACAGAGAAAATACAGAAAGAACGTAACAGAAAGAAAACCAGAGTGCACAGGATCTCAGATTGGGGCAAATATATCTTTCTGTATGACATCAACCCAAAGCACACACCCATGACAACACTGGAGTAATCTCAATCCCAGACATTTTCACTCAAATTTGCGGAAGGTGTATGGAGGACCAAACCTGCCAAAATTAGAAATAAATGAATGAATAAATAAATGTATCGATAAATATTTTTATACATAGAAATACAATAAATGTATGAATCAATATTATTTCCCTATTCATTTAATTCCTTGATCATTCATTTCTGTATTTATTTATTTTTATATTAATTTCCACAATCTTATATTTCTCTATATATTTATTTCTATATTTATTCATTTCCGTATTCTTTTATTTCTGTATTTCCTTGTCCTTAAGCTAATGAGGGGGCGGGACTTAACAGTCAGTCATAGTAATCAGCGGCAGACAGAATCAGACTATGAAGACAGTGAGTGCTGTTTTAGATCCTGGGCACATCTCCATGTTGCCAATCACTATTCCTAGTTTAAGCACATGCATAATTTGTGCATAAGTGACATGAATAGGGTATCAAAAAACCAAGAGGAGTTTTCGGAAAAACACAACGTTTTCACCAAATGAATAGGCTACGAGAACGGCGCGTCTTTGCGGGTCTGTCCCAGGAGTCCTGGCATTGAAATGGGTTAATTTCAGTGCCAGTTTATAGGACCGGACTCATAATTTAAGCAATCGTATTTTCCCAAAACCTCTCTCGGTTTGGACCTATGCACTGGCATTGAAATCAACACGTTATCCCCATCAGAATCCCTGTAAGACCTGCAAAGATGCACCGTTTTGGTAGCCTATACACTTGGAGAAAAGGGCCTAGTCATTTTCCAAAAACTCAGTTTTTCTATAGGCTAACTGGCATACATTTGCACTGGTCAAAGTAGTATCCACTCTCAAATATCAACCATCCATCATACAACCTTGAGGATGGTCTTATTCTAAACGGGAGACCTAAAAGAGTGTTCCATTTCAATGGTGTGATTTGGATGTTCCAATAAATATAATTGCCTTAGCTTCTTGCCTGTCTCACGGCTCAGTGACTTAACCTTTTGATTTTCTTCAGTTTGGCTGAGGTCTCTTCATAGTTCTGAACTTTACTCATGACTTCCACGTGGCTTCATTAAAACACCTACAGGCTGTTAGACACTAGCTCAGCATCAAGATTAAAAATGAGTTATTTTTAATGTCATCTTTTTATACTGCAGGGCGATAATTCTATTCATATACTTTTTCACTGTTTTTAAAATAGGGTCTGTGACAAAGTTCATCCAGATTTAGTTCATTTTGATTTGCCACTTTAAGTTCAAAGCTTGCCAATTTAAAGAAAATTGATGGAGTTCATTCAATATATTTTTCTATTCACTGTAATCCTTGGTACCCTCTGAAAATATATAACCGCATTGAGCTTAAAACTGATAGCTAAATTATTTAGTTTGATGTCAAACGTAATAGCATAATTAGCATAAAATCTCTGCCTTCCAATATTGTAGTTGGCAATGTCATCTAAGCCAAAGATGAACCACGCCTAATGAAAAGGTACTGTGTTTGCAAAGGTGAATAGATAGCTATCTAGTTTAAAAGTTATCACCCACAGGTTGCACTGAGATTTATTACTGTATGTCTTATCATGTATAGAAACAAGAAAAGGAACCAGGCAAGCCTAGTTCTGCCGGCCCGCAATTAGAAGGGATGAATGTTGACACCTCTGGCTGGATTCGATCTAGAGTTTCCTATGTGACAGACTGTCTTTAACCATTGCGCTATTTAAACAGCGGATGGGGTTGCACGTGATAAGTGTGTAGAGATATTCAAGTTCAAAAGTTTATTCATCAAATGCACCGAATAACACAGGGTCATCCTGCACAATGAAATTCTTGTGACATGGCACACGACATCTACATAGTAAGAATTAAGAGATATAAAAAGTATAAATATAGCCAAAAAATAGGAAATAATATTAGTGCTGTAAAAGCTAACGCGTTAACGCGTGCGATAAATTTAAAATACTTAATTTTTGTCGCCGTTAACGCATTTTTAATTTTTGAGCCTCGGCGCCATTCAATAAGAGCTTGACTTTAGCGGGAGCTGACAGGATCGCGCTACTATCACGCATTTATTGTTTACCAGT
This sequence comes from Esox masquinongy, assembly GCA_016801175.1. Lineage (NCBI taxonomy): Eukaryota > Metazoa > Chordata > Actinopteri > Esociformes > Esocidae > Esox > Esox masquinongy. The sequence goes on from JACXGI010000950.1 coordinate 47,237, forward strand.
AACTTTATTGGCGGTTGACTTTACCTGAGTTTTTCACAGGCATGTTTTTCAATACAGTATATAAGTGGAGAGTTGGCATTCATGTCCTGAATCGTGTTTACTCTGCACTAGTTTAACAACAGCCTAAAAAAGTGTTACGCCGGATTTACACCAGGCGCTTCTGCGGAGCATTCTGGCTCTGACAAGATTTTGTTCCGTCCTCCACGCAGTGTCACGGTGCATTCACACTATTCGCGATGGGGACGATGGCTCAATTAATTTCAATGAAAGGAAGCGTGGCGAGCGAGTGGCTTGTGGGCGATGCGTGGGATCCGTGAGAGGCGAAGAAAAAGTTCAGATTTTCCAACTTTATGCAAATCACCCACACCTATCGCTGGGGACTGACCAATCACGGCATTTTGCGTAGGTGGTTGTGAAATTCTCTCCGTACAATTAAAAGAACTTAAACAGAATTAAACTTTTGCGGTCCTTTATAAAAAAATGGATGACTTTTAGTAGCAGTGATGGGATTCCTTGAGCTGTAAGATTGCACTTACAGCTGTTCCGGCACGAATTCGCCTGCAAACGCACCGCCTTGCCCCAGATGGCTGCTTATAGACAGCTCAAACGGCTGCGCTGCCTTCCTGAGATGCTTTGCGCAACCGTCAACAACGCCTTGACGCTGTTCATAGAAAATGAATTGTATCCGTCCGAGGCAGCGGGCGCGCTGGACCAGTGGACGTCCACCGTAACTTTTTAAAACATTCATAAACTAGGCCTACCTGAAAAGCATCTGTACCATATGTAATTATTTCTTGATATAGCAAATACCTCACAGGAAATGCAAGGTTACTGAATGTTTTAAAGGGTTTTCAAGACGCATAAACACTGAATGGCTCTACCCAGCTAACACGATACGTAACCATGACCAACCGTGACGTTATGGATTGGTAATGGATTGGTAATGTCATGACATTACCTTTTAAAAACGTTGTGGCAATGCTATCCGAAAAAAAGAAAAAAAAAGAACTCTACTAGCGGAAAAAAATACTGTTTATCATGGTTATTGCCATTGAAGACCTACAGTTTCATTGGAGTTAACTAGATGAGATTTGCTACTTTATTCTTCCTGATAAAAGTCCCACACAGTTCTGATTTTAATTTCTGTGCTGTTGACCAACTTGGGAGTGTGAGGTGGGTGATAAATAAAATATTTTTTAAATTACATAAATGTTCTGGTTTGTTTGTAAATGTATATACCTTTTTGCTACATATGGGGCTCTTGTATATTATGGGAGATGTCATGTAATTTGCTAGGAGAAAATGTCTGGACTGATGATCTAACAGCATTGCCATTATTATATCTGGGAAGGGTTGATAAAATAAATGTATAATATTTATACATAATACCTCACTGTAAAACTAAACGTCGGTGTAGAACCCTGCAGAAATGTGTTGTGCACATTTAAGATTTCATGAAACAGTTGGACCAGGTAAACACAAGGTTGGAGAAAACTGTCAAGATGTTGACTGGACAGAAATGAACTTGTACATATTCTAGCTGTACGTATGAATATAAAAAATGTAAGAAAAGGGCAATGAATGGTCAACTGATAGGATGCCTGGGATTCGCGATAACCAACCGATAACCTTAGAAATACCAGGTTGCTACAACATGCTAGCGACCAACTGACAACGTCAATTAGTTACGTTGTAGCGACAACAAGAAAACTTTCACTTTTCCGGTTGTGACAACGTAACTGACAACGTTGCTGCTACCTAATTTCGGTCACCAGATAACGTCGTAACAACATTGTGACAACGGAAAATTGTTAGCTGGGTATACAAGTATATTTTGAAAAGGTCTACGTTTCACGTAGGCCTGTTGTAAGGATGAAAATTAGGATATAGTACACACTTTCTGTACTCACTTATAGTACTCACATTTTGTATTCGAACTGTGCGGCTTGGACGCGGCGTCCGTCAAAAATAGACAAGGCGCCTATCGTCACGGTGGATGTCCACTGTTCGGGCGCGAATTCGTCTGCAAACGCCCCGCCATGCCCCCGATGGCCGCTTATGGGCGTATCCGCAATGGGTGTTTGTTTTTCGGTGGGGGAGGGCTGTGTTGACATCCCTTCGTGAACTTTTTTTTAACATGAAACCAACCAAAATTATTTTTCTCACTCATGAGCAAAATAGAAACACACGTTATAATGAGCACTATGCTAGCAGGCAACGTATTTCTGTGGTGCTGCCATATAAAACGAACAACTCGATGCTAAATAAACACGGCACATTTAACAACACGGAGCTAACTTATAAAACTCACCTGAGTTACCAACAATTTCCACCATCCTCCAATCCTGATTGCGCTTATCTCCCGCTATAATTTGCTTTTCCTCCTGTTGGTAGCAGAACGTTTCACATGGAGCAAAAATATTTCACGTGCCGTTGCATTAAAACGATGGTCCAACAAGGAAGACCGTCTCTTGTTTATGAAAGACTCTACTTCCATTGGATAAACGCCTCGCGTTAGCCGGATTCATTTGTATAATATTGGCCGTGGACCAACTTCTTGACGCGCCGGAACAGCTCAAACGGCCGAGCTGCCTTCCCGAGATGCTTTGCGCAACCGTCAACAACTCCTTGACGCTGTTCATAGAAATTTAGTTGTATCCGTCCGAGGTAGCGGACGCGCCGGAACAGTGGGCATCCACCGTTAGCGAGGCAGAGCGGACAGCTGCTTCTGGGACGCTTCTGAAACGCGCCGCGGCCGGCCTGGTGGAATCACAAGCATTGACTAGTATAAGGGGTGGTTCGTGCATTTAATATATGAGTATGAGGGGTGATTCGTGCATTTAATAGGCCTATATGAGGGGTGATCTGTGCATTTAATAGGCCTAGGGAAGCTACTGTTATGACTCACCAAGTCACTTAACGTCTGAACAGCGCCTTAAAATTACGTCTTAAATGAACACAGTCCATCAAATGGAGATGCGTTTTTTCTTACAGACGACACAAACACGACATGCCAACGTTAAGACGACACGTAAATGGCCTACAGACGACACGAACTCGTCACGTATCAGCTTTACGAGTGAATTGAAAATTGAAAATCTTAACATGAACGCGCCTCTATAACGCGCCTCTATTTCGCGTCTCTATAACGTGTTACGTGTCGTCTAAACGACATCATTAGGTATCGTGCAGCTGTTGAATAAATAAATTGTTGCACCGGTTATCGACTGAACAAAAGTAAACAATTTCCCCCGGTCGATTGCTCTATTTTCCGTCATAAGCCTACTAGGGAAGAGATGCTCTCATAGGACTTCGTGGAGGTTTTCCTATTCGGAGCATGCAAATGAAAAAGTCGCGGAATCGTTTCTTTTTGTGTGTTTAGTTCTCATTAATTCTAATGACAAATGATCTGTATCGGTTGCTACACTGTCAAATTATTTTGATGGCTTTATTGGTGATGGGACTTGAATTGAGTCGATAGGCTACTGTTTTAGTAGTTTCGAAGTTGAGACATCCGTAGGCGAATGATCATTAACACAACAATACTTTCTGCTGTCGAGCGCAGATATTAGAGACCTATTCACCAATATCGAATCACCTAAACAACACACTCAGGGTTGCAGTGTCATAGGTAAATAACCTAATGTTTATTGAGGGTTATGATGGTGTTAATGTCTTCCTTGGGTTATCCCACCTTTAATCCCACCTTTCATTTTAATGAAATAGTTGCTATTACTACAATATATTAATGTATGTATGAAATGTAGGCCTATAATTGTATTGCCTTGTGCTCTGATGCCTGCATAACCACAACGAATACTTTGGGATTGCAATAGTTAACTTATGGTCCATAGACACTGCATGAAATATATTAGAACCCCGACATTCAGACGAATTAAACTATGTAAAACTGTCTTAAGTTCACATTACTAGCAGTATCATAGAAGCAAAAAGGATGCACAATATACTCTTTAAACAGCAAAGCTCATAATACATTTCCATCCTTGGTAATGCCAAGATGTGAAGTCTTCCATGCCAGGTTCAGTCTTTTTCTCTACTTCTGATCATCAGCTATCAGATGTAAAACAATGTTAACAATATGTAGGCCTGGGACCTCAAACTTACTGTGCAGGTTATTTCCTGCGCAGTTGGAACACATTACTCAGCTAATCATAGACCAGACTAGTAATCACTAGAATGATTTCTTCAATGTGTATTACTTAACAGCGTAGGTTTGTACTGTATATTGGGGGGGTCAGGGTCAATGGATCCCAGGATTTTCATTCCTTTCCAGGGGGGTCACATTGACCTGCCTGTAATATTGAGGGTTCATGACCCCCCGCCCCCCCCCGCAATTCTACGCCCTTGGTATTACTGGATATAAAGCCTGCACCCTAGTTCTAAAGGACCAAAGTGTGAGAACCCTGGTGTAGTATATAAACTAGTCATATTTTAATGCAATGTATCAATGGATAGGCATCACAACAATGTTAGAGCTTTTATCGTTCTAAATTTCAGACAGTAGTATGAAACGAAAACTGCCAGACTTAAAGCAAGCAAAAAGATATCCCCTCATGATGTACTGACATTTCTAGAGCACCCGATTTTGCAAGTTCATGACACTATTAGCATGTATTTTATTTTTTTAAATGCACATTACAAGTCTATGTCAAGACTTACACAACACAAGTGAAAGATTGTATGTACTACAGCCCTGCTCCAACCCTGCTCCAGAGATACTGTCCTGGTCGTTTTCAATCCAGCCTTCACTGACTGTCTAATTATTTGAAAGTGTGCTAAATTAGGGTTGGAGTGAAAACAACCAGGATAGTATCTCCAGCAGCAGAGTTGGAGACCCCTGGCTTATGCTATTGTGAAAACAAAGGGAACATAATATTTTGTTTGATTTTGAGGTATATGTATAGGTAATTGTCCCTACTGAAATAGCCAAACTCTTCACTCATGAAATACAAATTATTTAGGAAATGTAAACTTGTACATGTGTGCAAGCAAAATAAACACTTGGTCACAAATAAACCCAATGATTACTTTGAAAGTTATCGCAGTACTTCCTACTCGTTCCCCTTATTCCCGCGACCTCTTAGGACCGGGTAGGGCCTCTGCAGTTGAGCAACAGCACCTGAATACAAAGGCATTCACTTTATAACACAGTCAAACTTACCCTGCAACTATGCCTAAATACAAAACAAATACATCGGCCAAAATTTTTTCACAATGCACTATATTAATATTATATTAATATTATTCTCCTATACTTGGGTGAATGGGGGATACATAGGCTAGTCAAATGATCAGATCATGACATTTTGGTCATTAAATGAACAAAATCAATATAAACAAAACTCACACATAGACCTACATAGTATAACGACATTTCCTGAAGTAATTCTATCAGTTCGTTTTTCTCTTTAACGAAGCTAGCTCACAGCAATGCTAGAGCTAACAACCAAGATGCGATTCATCACTTGCTAGCAAAGCATAGACGAGAAGTTAACACGACACGTTATTTAGACGTTCCATTATGCACGACCATAGACGCGGACCACAAATGCGAAGTTCACACGATACGTTATTCAGACGTTCCATTATACACGACCATAGACGCGGACCACAGACGCGAAGTTCACACGACACGTTATTCAGACATCCCATTATACACGACCATGGACGCGGACACAGCTTCCCTAGGCCTATTAAATGCACGAATCACCCCTCATAGACTAGAGTGGCCACGATCTGCTCCGGCGGCCGCGTTGGAGACGGAACGCGCCGCAGAAGCGCCCGGTGAAATCTAGGTGTTAATAGGCTGCACATCCTTTTGTGCAATGGATGTGAGGAAATGGGAATATCTCTTCTTGCGTCCCGCACCCCAGTCTCTCTACAAAAACCCATCAAACGGGAATGCTAGCTCTGTGGCATGAATCTACCTGCTCACACTTTGCTTGTAGCATGGTAAGTTGTCATTATTACATTTTTTTGCTAATCTAAACTAAGCATTAATGTTTCCACCAAAGCATATTGTCATAGTGGAATTAGCAAACAACTGTGCTCTCCATGAATTACAGACGTACCCTGATTTAATGTTTGTATATAGCATCTCTAGCCACCATGACTACCTTAAGCCATTGCCTATTCAAGTAGCCTACCTCATGCATTTGGATGAATTTGGGAAACATGTAATAGAGATACTTTATCAAGTATTTGGTTGTGGCTAACATCTTTCAAGAAATCTAATGTTTACACATGAACACGATTCTAACCACATTTCAGCCTAAACATCAACGGACAACATCTTGACCAGCTTATGTGTGATTCAATGGATTAAATACCTGCACACCATGTAGCTGTCCAGATAAGAGGGGCTGATATGTGTTTTATACAGTAGCCTAACGTAGCAGATATTGTCCTTGGTGCGTTAATCAAGAAAACAATATGAGATGGCAACATTCTATTTACATATACATGGGCTACATTTAGACACAGCCAGTTATTGTGGTAAGTTATGGACTGACATTGTATGTATATTAAACTAAATTAAGGGCATTGACAACTTGCATTTATTTAATTCCAAGTCAAGCACTGTCCATTGTTTGCAATAAAAAAATGTATGTCTTTACCATTATGCACATCATTACTTCTGCTTTGTTAAAAGAATTAGTCGAAATTCCACGGACCTTGAAACTAGTTCCCTACATTAGCTAACATCCAAACCAACAACAGGTTTAACAGGATCACTACACTACATTCAATGCATTAAATTAGAAAGAGATTACTGTAGATGTCTAGCTAATAGCTATACAGTAATGAAAACAATGACTCTTATCACTCCATGGCTTGTCATAAAATTGCTTCTCAACATTAGATCATTTTGTCACAAATTAACATCACGCAAAGTATGAATTTTTAGCTAGACACTATTAAGCATTGTGTTAAACTGAATAACATTTCTTATTAAGTTTACTTCCACCACAAATAGCATCTATGAACTGTATGACATTTTCCCACTGGCTGTATTAACAGCTTATTAGCCAATAATAGGCCTTCTAATATCTGCTTACTCCTTGGAATAGTCATAGGAATTGAGCAATTGCTAGCAAGACTGAAGATGAAGTTTACACTGCCAAAGCTAGTTCATTTCATGGCACAACAATGTTCATTTTTCTTTCATTTGTGAATGACATTGATACAATAACTATCAATATAGGTGACGATAACGTCAAGAGACTAGTATGAGGGAAAAGACGAGAGAATTGTCAAGTGAAAAGACGAGAGAATCGTAGAAACACCACTTCTACTGCGCAAGGGGTTGTGGTCTATATTACCCAGAAAAGCTTGCACAGATGCATACTTCGCAAATCCACCAGAAATAGTTGCAAAGTAACCGTAAAATGTTTTATTTTAGGCTTACTATAACGTAGCTACTGAAGCTTGTAGCCAGCAAAGGTTTTTATCTATCCTGAACAAATCCTAATGCATAATATGTCTTGTCCATGGCGAGTATCAAACACCGGTCGCCCACATGGCAGTCCGTGTTCCTAACCACTATGCTATTTAACAATGAATAGTTAGTCAGTCACTCACCCACTCACTCACTCAATAAGAGACATTCACTCTTCTTGGCCAACTCCGCTTACGCAGTCCAGCAAATGCTGATGGCGTTCCTCTATGAACTGAAATCTTATTCTCGAGATAAATTCTCAAGATAAATACAGATTGTGTCTTATACTAGACTGATGCATAGATATTATATAGTATTTAGAGTTCAATAATTTAATTACAATAATCCCAGATGGCAATGAGCACTGGTGAAAGTACTAATTTGACCAGTGCAAATGTATGCCAGTTAGCCTATAGAAATTGCAGGCCACTGTATATATTACCCCGTATGGCTGTTGGATTTACCTAGACATTTTAAAAGATGTTAAATTGATACACAACATATTACTTAGAGAAAGCTTGTCTCATAAGTCGTCATGATATTGGGATGCTTCTGTGCACCAGGGACTGGGAGACTGGACAAGATAAAGGGGAGGATAAACAAAGCAAAAATCTGAGAAGTCATGAAGAAAACCTGATCCAGTATGCACAGGTCCACAGGCTTGGGATGAAGATTCATCTTTCAGCATGACAACAATCGGAAGAACACACCTATGAAAACATTGGAGTGGCTTTGGGACAACTGTGGGAATGTCCTTGGGTGTCCCAGCCAAACCTGGACTTAACCATATTGAGCATTTTCACACAGTTCACTGACACTCCAATCTGACAGAGCTTGAGTGGATCGAAAAGGAATAATGGGATTAAACTGCCTGTAACGAGGACGCACGTGGAAGACGCACGCCCTCCCCCCCGGCGTGGTATTCGGCGTGCGTCATCGCCGGCCTTCTAGTCACGCCGCTCCTCCTCCCACGGCACTGTCATGTCTTGTTATTGCACGCACCTGGTGTCCATTCCCTCATTAGGTTGCCTATATTAGTTCCCTTCTTTCTGGGCGTCTTTGTGGGATTGTTCTATGTTTTGGTGTTGTGAATATAGTGCGCCATTGGCACGATTCATTTTGCGCTTGTATGCCTTTTTTTTCCCTTGGTATGTGCAACTTTCTTTGAATAAGAAACTACATATTACATACCTCCCTGCGTTTGGCTCCTTTCCTCGCACACGACGACAACACCCGCACGACAAAATATCACACCTACTGAATGGAGTCAGCAGGGAGCGACTTGCTGCTTCAGCACAGGGACATGATCGCGTCCCTGGGGGAGGCCATGACCGAGATGGTCCAGGCGATGCGGCGGTTGGAGGCGAGGCTGCCGCCCGAGCAGATACCACCAGCACTCAACCCGGCCGAAGTGCCTCTGCCATCGTCTCCACTGTCGCAGACGAGGACAATACAATTGAGCCTTCCCCATGGATTCAACGGAGACGCAGCCCAGTGCTCCGGGTTTCTGTTACAGCTGGGGCTGTATTTCGCCTCCCTCAACCCTCACCCGGGAGATAGGGAGAAGGTCTCGGCCCTTTTCTCCTGCCTGAGAGGTAAGGCGTTGGACTGGGCCAACTCCGTTTGGTCCGCTAACGGGCCGGAGTTGGCCCATTACGAGGCGTTCGTCGGCCTCTTTCGGGCCGTTTTCGATCATCCACCCGATGGCAGGGAGGTCGGCGAGCGTCTTGTGCACCTCAGGCAGGGGACGAGGAGCGTGCAGGCCTTCGCCCTAGACTTCAGGACCCTGGCGGCGGGGTCGGGCTGGAACGAGAGGGCACTTATAGATCATTTCCGGTGCCATTTACAGCCTGACGTCCGTAGGGAGCTGGCATGCCGGGACGCCATGTTGAAGTTTGACCAGCTCATCGACATGGCGATCCGGTTGGACAACCTGCTAGCCACCCGCGGACGCACCGGGAATGATCTGCCCCCTCCGTCACCCCCCGTCGTCAGACCTGAACCCATGGAGGTGGGAGGCGCCGCACATAGGGAGACGGTGCGGCCATGAGAGTGCTCCTTTTGTGGGAGGAAGGGGCACTCTGCCTCCCACTGTTTCCAGCAGAGAAGGGTTGAGCGGAGGAAGCCTGACACCCCTACACTGAGTCAGGTGAGTAGACCACACATACTGTCAGGGCTTGCTGCGACTCACATGACACTTTTGGTGGCCTTCCCCGATTTCCTTGCTAATTCTCAGTGTAAGGCGCTCGTAGACTCAGGCGCAGCTGGGAATTTTATGGACAGCGGTTACGCCCAGAGATTGCGCATTCCGCTGGTGCCGTTGCCCAGGCCTAGGTCCATTACGGGCTTGGACAGCAAACCTCTGGGTACCGGTCTAGTTGAGAACGTCACGGTGTTGACGGGGTGGTCTCAGGGATGTCAGGAGAGGTGTCTAGGTGTTTCCATTGGTGCGACCTCGGTGGAAAGTCCAGACAATGTCTCCGCAGTGCGCATTCCCCCGGAATATGCCGATTTGGGGCTGGTATTTTCTAACACCATGGCTAGTCTCGTTTGCCACCACATCGGCGCGGGGATTGTGCGATAAACCTGAAGGGAGATGCTGTGCCGCCTTATTGTCATGTGTATCCCCTGTTGCGGGCAGAGACAGCAGCGATGGAGACCTATGTGGCCGAATCCCTGCGGCAGGGACAGATCCGCCGTTCCACCTCGCCCGCCTCCTCGAGTTTCTTTTTCGTGAGGAAGAATGATGGGGGTTTGCGTCCATGCATTGACTACAGGGCATTAAATAAACTGACGATCCGGTATTGATATCCTATTCCCCTGATTTTCCAATACATCGAGTCAATTCATGGGGTGCGCTTCTTCACGAAACTGGACCTCAGGAGCACGTACAATTTGGTGAGAATCCGAGAGGGAGACGAGTGGAAAACAGCCTTCAGCACCACCACGGGGCACTACGAATACCTGGTGATGCCGTATGGGTTGATGAATGCCCCGGCAGTGTTTCAGTCCTTTGTGAACGGTGTGTTTAGGGACATGCTGGGGCGCGGAGTAGTGGTTTACATTGACGACATCCTCGTGTATTCCGCTACGCGTACTGAGCATGTGTCTCTCGTTCGCAGGGTGCTGAGGCGGTTGTTGGAGCATATCCTGTACGCTAAGGCGGAGAAGTGCGCGTTCTTCCAGCGAGCCATCTCTTTCCTCGGGATTCGGATTTCCGCCGGTGGGGTGGAAATGGAGGTCGATCGCGTGTCAGCCGTGCGTAATTGGCCCGTTCCTACCACGGTTAAGGCGGTGCAGCGGTTTATTGGGTTTGCCAATTTCTACCGTAGGTTTATACGGGGCTTCGGCAAGGTAGCAGCTCCTATTACTTCCTTGTTGAAGGGTGGGCCGAGCCGGATCACCTGGACGGCTGAGGCAGACGTCGCATTTCACACCCTTAAGAGAATGTTCACCTCTGCCCCGGTCCTGGCTCACCCCGATCCGTCACTGCCGTTTATAGTGGAGGTGGATGCCTCGGAGGTAGGGATAGGTGCTGTGTTATCCCAACTGTCAGGTACCCCTCCTAAGCGTTGCCCCAGCGCTTTTTACTCGCGGAAGCTCAGTGAGGCTGTGCGCAACTATGGCGTCGGTGATAGGGAGCTGTTGGCTGTGTTTAGCGCCTTGACTGTTTGGAGACATTGGCTCGAGGGAGCGAGACACCCGTTTGTAGTCTGGACCGACCACCGTAACCTGGAGTACATCCGGTCGGCGAGGAGACTGAACCCTCGTCAGGCCAGGTGGGCGTTGTTTTTTGCCCGGTTGGATTTCACGCTTCCATACGTGCTGGGTACGAAAAACGCCAAGGCAGACGTGCTGTCTCGGTTGTGCGACGCGGGTGGAAGGCGGGTTGATGAAACCCAGATTCTGCCCGCCTCGTGTATTGTGGCGCCGATTGTATGGGATGTGGACGCGGACATTCAGCGAGCTTTGCGCAGCGATCCTGGGCCTCCTCAGTGTCCTGCGGGGTGCCGGAGGACATTGTTTCTGATCGGGGCCCTCAGTTCACGACTCGGGTCTGGAAGGCCTTTATGGGCCCATTGGGGGTCTCGGTCAGCCTCACCTCCGGGTTCCACCCCGAAGCTAATGGGCAGGTGGAGCGTGTGAACCAAGACCAGGGGAGGTTCCTGCGATCTTATTGCCAGGACCGGCCGGGGGATGGGTCGGAGTTCCTGCCTTGGGCAGAGTATGCCCAGAATTCGCTCCGCTACTCCTCTACTTCCTTGACCCCCTTTCATTGCGTCCTGGGGTACCAGCTGGTCTTGGCACCGTGGCAGAGCCAGCCCGAGACCGGGGCTCTGGCGGTGGACGACTGGTTCCAGCGCGCCGAGGACACCTGGTTCGTAGCACATCGACACATCCGGCGCGCCAGGCACCGCCAGAACTCCGCTGCTGACCACCGGCGTAGCGACACCCGGTCTACGCTGTAGGCGACCGGGTCTGGCTCTCGACCCGGAACCTCCCTCTCCGCCTGCCCTACCGGAAGCTGGAGCCGCAGTTTGTGGGGCTGTTCAAAGTCCTGGGGAGAGTGAACGAGGCAACCTATAGATTACAACTTCCCCCTGATTACAGGATTAACGCCTCGTTCCATGTGTCTCTCCTCAGGCCGGTGGTGGCTGGTCCCCTCCAGCAGTCGTAGGTGCGGGAGGTCCCTCCGCCCCCTCTGGACATCGAGGGGGGCCGGCATACTCTGTCCGTTCCATCCTCGATTCGAGGCGCCGCGTAAGGGGCCTGCAGTACCTGGTGGAGTGGGAGGGGTACGGCCCGGAGGAGCGTTGCTGGGTGCCAGCGGTGGATGTTCTTGATCCGGAGCTCCTCGCCGACTTCCATCGTCGGCGCCCTGATCGACCTGCGCGGTGTCCTCCGGGTCGGCCTCAGGGCCGGCGGGGGCGCGCTGCCGGAGCCGCGCGTCGAGGGGGGGTACTGTAACGAGGACGTCCGTGGAAGACGCACGCCCTCCCCCCCGGCGTGGTATTCGACGTGCGTCATCGCCGGCCTTCTAGTCACGCCGCTCCTCCTCCCACGGCACTGTCATGTCTTGTTATTGCACGCACCTAGTGTCAATTCCCTCATTAGGTTGCCTATATTAGTTCCCTTCTTTCTGGGCGTCTTTGTGTGGGATTGTTCTATGTTTTGGTGTTGTGAATATAGTGCGCCATTGGCCCGATTCATTTTGCGCTTGTACGCCTTTTTTTCCCTTGGTATGTGCAACTTTCTTTGAATAAGAAACTATATATTACATACCTCCCTGCGTTTGGCTCCTTTCCTCGCACACGACGACAACACCCACACGACACTGCCCAAATCCAGGTATACAAAGCTGGTCGAGGCAAGAAGACTCCAAGCATGATCGCTGCCATAGGCGCATCTACAAAGTACTGAACAAAGGATCTGAATACCTATGTATATGAGAATTCAGTTTTTATTTGCAATATATTGGCACAAAATTTAAAACACACCTTTTTTTTTTGCTTTGTCATTGTACTGTATTGTGTGTAGATTGATGGCAAAATGGGGGAAAAAAGTATTGTAAAAAAACAAAGTTAGCCTATAACCTAACAAAATGTGGACAAAACTAAGGGGACTGAATACCTTCCAAAGGCACTGTACACCGATCAGCTATAACATTATGACCACCTGCCTAATATTGTGTAGGTCCCCCTTCTGCCGCCAAAACAGCCCTGATACATGGAGTCATGGAAACTAGACCTCTGAAGGTATAATGTGGTATCTGGCACCAAGACGTTAGCAGCAGATCCTTTAAGTCCTGTAAGTTGCGAGGTGGGGCCTCCATGGATCGGATCGGTTTGTCCAGCACATCCCACAGATGTTCAATTAGATTGAAATCTGGGGAACTTGGAGGCCAAGTCAACACTTTGAACTCGTGTTCCTCAAACCATTCCTGAACAATTTTTGCTTTGTGGCAGGGTACATCTCCTGAAAGAGGCCAATGCCATCCAGGAATACCGTTGCCATGAAAGGGTGCACATGGTCTGCAACAATGCTCAGGTAGGTGGTACGTGTCAAAGTAATATCCACATGAATGGCAGGACCCAAAGTTTCCCAGCAGAACATTGCCCGAAGCATCAAACTGCCTCCGCTGGCTTGCCTCCTTCCCATAGTGCATCCTGGTACCATGTGTTCTTCAGGTAAGCGACGCATGCGCACCCGGCCATCCACGTGATGTAAAAGAAAATGTGTTTCATCAGACCAGGCCACCTTCTTTCATTGCTCCGTGGTCCAGTTCTGATGCTCACGTGCCATTGTAGGTGCTTTCGGCAGTGGACGGGTCAGCATGGGCACCCTGACTGGTCTGTGGCTACGCAGCCCCATAAGCAACAAACTGTGATGCACTGTGTGTTCTGACACCTTTCTATCAGTTCCAGCATTAACCTTTTCAGCAATTTGAGCTACAGTAGCTTGTCTGTTGGATCGGACCACACGGGCCAGCCTTCGCTCTCCACGTGCATCAATGAGCCTTGGCCGCCCTTGACCCTGTCGCTGGATCACCACTTTTCCTTCCTTGGACCACTTTTGATAGGTCCTGACCACTGCAGACCGGGAACACCCCACAATAGGGATGGGACGCATGAAGCCGAGGCTCCGAGGCTTGCTTCGAAATTTCAACAGAGTTTGCTTGAAGCGAAAGGGCCAAGGCTTGCTTCGGAGAGAAAAAATACCATGTGATTGCGGACATCACAGATTTCAGAACATGCTTGTTATAAAAGACAAGGTGCTTTCCAACTAGTAGGATATAGGGCGTTCCAAGCCTTTTGTCGAGCATGGTCGTTGTAGGTGAACAGAGCCAAATTAACCCGCTTCCCGAAAAGGAAGAAAGCACATTTGCCTCACGTCATGCAATATTGGGGAGATTGCGGGCATTGGGTGAAATAGTATAATTAACCTTCAAATCACAAGGCTTGTAATTTATCAAAAACAAGGTGATTCAGTTACAATATTGAACGTTGAGGAGGCTATGTAATATATTGAAAGAAACAAAATTACAGAAATAACACAGCCTTAAAAATGTACATTATAAACTTTGCAAACACCGTACAAAGCATCTAGCAACTATATAGCCAAATAACCTTTTCTCTAAAATTCTTCCGCGGCATCATACACATACAGTTATATTGCGCATAAATATTGCATTAGAAAATGGGAGAACCAATGCAATAACCAATCAACAATGTTCAAAACTGTATTTTTTATGGTCTTTAATTTCTCGCATGTCAGGATCAAGACAAAGTTGTTAGTGAACGGCTGCTAGAATAGTGTCTGCGTCTTTTCATTGAGACATCTCTTTCGGCTGTGTTCACTTAAAATATGGCTAATATATTAAACTTTAATAATATACTGTAGCATGTCAGATTGGGAAAAATTTGCATGGAAATACATGTACAGATGTGCATGTGGAAACAAAACATCCTCACTATGCAAGATACGAACCCATCTACACAAAGCATCTAACAGTTGCTCAAGCCACTCAGCCACCAAGTCTTAACAGCAACAACGGGACGCGCGAATACGAGGCTCGGAGGCTGGCTCCGAAATTTCAACCCAGCTTGCTGGAATAAAAGGGCCGAGGCTTGTATCCGAGCAACAATATCACGTGATTGATGACGTATGAAGCTTCGGACGTCACGCAACCATCTAATGGGTTTTTTAAAGACATGGCACTTTCCAACCATGCTTTAAAACATATGAAACTAAATTAGTCTCCAGACTAATTATCAAGAAGTAATGAAATTCACAAGAATGAATGTCAAAACGTTCCTGCTACACATTATTCATTATCAATAACAAACAGGTAGGCCCAGTACCGTAGATTTTTGTAAGAATATGTCTTGTAATTTTGTTAGGTGCATAACCTAGCCGGTGGCTGAATGTGTTGAGCTGTGGATGGATATACAACTATTTTACAAAGCCCGGTTGGATGGATATACAACTATTTTACAAAGCCCGGTTCGAGTCCCAATAATAACACTGGCAACACTGTCTTTGTAATTCCTACGTCAGAAATATTTGCTTGTCAGTTTTTAAATCAAGCATTGGATCCACCGTATTTTGTGAATGTTTTAACTCCAGCGTTTCTCTCATAGATATGTATCATTCAGATGTATGATCACAGCAGGTGATAAATGTTGTCTGAAGCTTTGTTTGATGTCTACTGACAGGCACCGGGGCTTTCCTCCATGCCCAGTTATTTGCAAGTGCTTCCCATATATTGGATAGCTAAGTAGCTATGATTAGATAAAAGCTGAAATCACTGTCACAGTGTTGAATCCAGTTTTAGTTTAGGTTTTATGTGACAGCACACTTACTGAAATTATTATATTTATTTTCGTATGAGTTATGTTAATATTTTCTTTTCCGCAGCCTCAATAATACCAAGGATGCAAACGTTTTTAAATAATTGTTGGTCAGGAGATTGAACCAAAACCTCAGATTGAGGCATGCTTTGAAATTTCAACCCATTCGAATCTAGGCGAAAGGGCCGAGGCTTGCGTCGGTGTAATGCCACGTGATTGATGACGTCCCGAAACCTTGTTTGATCACATGCTTTTTCCAAAAGAAAATCCCGGCTTCTATGGTTGTTCGGGGCGGTTCGGTGCCTGAAACTTTCGAACAGCAACCTCTGCTGGTCACCTTATTTAGTAATTTATTTTAAAAAGTTGTTAACCTTACCAGTCCAGCGATGGCGACGTTGGTAGTGTCGCTTGCTCCCGCTTTTTAACTTGTTATGGTGCAAGATCGAATCCAGATCATGTTTGACTTTTTGATTCATTTTATTTTGTGTATCTTATGACACTCTTGCCTTAATAATACAAAACATTACAACGGATTCATAGCTGAAAAATGCTAGCTGGAAAGGCAAGAATAACATTGGATTTAAATTTCTCTTCAGAAAGCACACACCTAACCACTGCGCCGCAAAGTCATGTTGGATACTTCGGAAAATACATCTATATCAACATTAAACATGTGATATTTATTCCTGATCAGCAGACACCACTGTGCAGTCAGGTTAAAAGCCTTGAGAGAATTAACAGTTTTTCGGCCAATTTGAAAAAAGCCTTAAATACTTCAGAAAGCCTTGAGTTCCCATCACTTCTCAATAATAGCAAGGATGCCAATGTTGTTAAATTATTATTGAGCAGGAGATTGAACTAAATTCTCAGATCGAGGCTTGCTTTTACGGTGTAATACCACGTGATTGATGACATCTGAAGCCTCGTTTGATCACATGCTTTTTCCAAAGCCTCTTTGGAAAGAAGAACGCGGGATATGAACCGGGCATTACAATTTCCCTTTGGAAAGCGCATGCCTAACCACAGCACTACGAAGTCATGTTGGGTAATAAGGAAAAGACGTCTATATGATCATTCAGCATTGGATATTTATTCTTGACCAACAGGTGACACCACTGTGTAGTGAGTTTCAAAGCCTTGAAAAATCAAACCGATTGTCGAACCATTTTGATGAAAGCCTCAAATGCTTCAGAAAGACTCAGTTGCCCATCACCACCCCACAAGGGCTGCAGTTTTGGAGATGCTCTGACCCAGTGGTCTAGCCATCACAATTTGGCCCTTGTCAAAGTCGCTCAGATCCATTACGCTTACCCATTTTTCCTGCTTCTAACACATCAACTTTGAGGACAGAATGTTCACTTGCTGCCTAATATATCCCACCCACTGACAGGTGCCATGATAACGACATCATCAGTGTTATTCACTTCACCTGTCAGTGGTCATAATGTTATGGCTGATTGGTGTATATACCTACACTGTGTGCACAATTATTAGGCAAATCGTATTCCTCAAGATTTATTTTATTGTTGAACAAACACAATGCTCTCAGTCAATCCAAAATATAATTGAACCTCAAACCTGTATGTTTAACAAAGGAAAAATGACTTTTGATCTTTCTCAGGGGAATACATAAGTGTGCAGAATTATTAGGCAACAATTAGTGTGAAGAATTATTAGGCAACTAAATTAAAAAAATAATTTCTCGAACTCACTTGTTTATTCTCAATTTTTAGAGTAAGTGCAACAAATAAGTAACACATTGAAAATTAAATAACATTTCTGGCCTTCCAAAAATATTCAGTGACCGATATAGCCACCCTTCTTTTCAATAACTGCCATGAGCCTTCCATCCATGCAGACTGTCAGTTTCTTGATCTGTTCACAATCAACTTTCGCTGAAGCAGCAACCACAGCCTCCCAAATGCTGTTCAAAGAGGTATATTTTCTTCCCTGACTGTAAATCTCACGTTTGAGAAGGGTTCACATATTCTCAATAGGATTTAAGTCAGGTAAGGAAGGGGGCCAGGTCATTACTCGGGTATCTTTGAGGCCCTTGCTTGCTAGCCAAGCAGTGGAGTACTTGGATGCATGTGATGGAGCATTGTCCTGCATAAAGAACATGGCCTTCTTGAATGCTGAGGACTTCTTCCTGGACCACTGCTTGAAGAAGGTATCTTCCAGAAACTGGCAGTAGGTATGGGAGTTGAGCTGGATCTTTTTTGGACCTTTGGACCCAAAAAGTTCCAACTACCTCATCCTTAATGATAGCAGCCCATTCCAGTACCCTTCCTCCACCTTGCTGGTGCCTGACTCAAAGTGGTGCCCTGTGTCCATTAGTGATGGCCACAGGCCCATCCATCTGGTCCATCAAGAGTCACTCATTTTATCTGTCCATAAATCCCTTGAAAAATCTGTCTTCAGGTATTTCTTTGCCCAATCTATACGCTTCAACATGTGTATCTTATTCAGTGGTGGTCTTCTTTCAGCCTTTTTGACCTTGGCCATGTCTCTGAGCACTTGACACCTTGTACTTCTGGACACTCCAGGTAGGTTGCAGTTTTGGAATATGGTGGCACTGGAGGGTAATGGGTTCCTGGTATTTTCTCGTTTAATTCTTCTCAAGTCTTTGGAAGTTAATGTGCGTCTTTTCTTCTCTATACATTTTTTGCACCCCAGTTGACTATTCGCAACAAAACGTTTGAGTGTCCGGTGGTCACGTCTTAATAGTTTAGCTATTTCAAGAGTGTTGCAATTTTACAATTTATGACTTTTCAGTGTCAGTTAAATCTCTTTTGGCCCATTTTACCTGAGGTCATGAAGCTGCCTAATAATTATGCACACCTTGATATAAGATGTTATTCACTGTTGCCACACCCCCCCTCATTACACAAATACATATCACCTAAAAATGATTCAATCCAATGAGCATTCAAGTTTATATGGTAGAGGAGTTGGAAAATCTGCATAGAAATAATAATACGATCAGAATACTCACTTGCCTAATAATTGTGCACGCAGTGTATATATGATCCTGTTGTTTGTGTTATCCGATGTTCACTAGGGTTACAAGTAGTTTTACAAAAGACAGAATAAAGCCTTTGGGAAGAGTAGATTTAAAATAAAAAATATTGGAAACCAGTCATTTACGATTTTGTGTAATTTAACAATTTGTGATGTGGGATGCAACCACCTGTATCATGTATGTCACCCCTCTCCATCTTGCCCTCTGTTGCAGGGATGTGTTCGAACCTACCTTAATCAAACTATCAGATAACGGCATCCCTACACACAGAGGCTGTAATGGAGAAGGATGCAAATGGACACTCATTCACTCACCATCCAGTGGCAGCACAAGCCTCTTTACGTGCCGAAACTCAGCCACTTCCCCTCCAACGTGGGCCTCACGGCACAGCCTGTAAATGCTTATGTCACACTGTCTTTCTGCTGTAGGAGGCAGAGAATATGGAGGTAGCATTCAAGATGCACGTAATATGGCTGACCTAAGACAACAAGTCAGTCAGTCTGGGCCCACACACACACACACACACACACACACACACACACACACACTGGAGTGCTGGAGTATGCACTCAAAGTATATGGTTCAAAATCTCCATGGTTGAGACAGAAATGACATTTTCTCTTAAACATGCTTCATTTTTTCATAGTACCAACTTCCCAGAAACACCTGAATTCTGGGTTTCAAAGGTTAACCATTGTTTGATTAGAGCAGAGCTTTTCAATTACGGTCCTGGAGGGCTGAAACACATCTGGTTTCCATCCTCTTTCTAATAGTGAACAAATTCAGACCTGGGACACCAGGTGACTGCAATTAACCACCAGGTAAAAGCAAAAAGAACCAGAGTTGAATAGCCCCTGATTTCAGGGAGTGCTTGACAACTAACTGTGTGCAACTTATCTTATTCTCTCACTCCGATGGCACCCACCTCTGCACAATGTAGACATGATGGACAGAGAACACATTTGGAATGTGTAGTATACAAAAGTATAATAATTTGCTGAAATGGCAAGCTACCTTCTACAGTTCTGCAATGGCATACATCAACTTGGGTTAAACATTGTATTTATACATCTCAGTGACACCTTGCCAATGTGCAAACAATCTGCGCAGTACATATTCCCAACTCAATTTCACGAGTCAGAAATGTGCGTACTTACTGGGTTTGAGTCTCCACAGCCGATTGACCGCTATTGTGCCTCTAACTAGCACTACTTTCAAGCCCGGTTTGTGGATGTTAAAGAGCCAAACCAGTGTTATGCTGAATATAACGATGGAGGTCATGTGGGTGTTATATTGTGCAAGTACAATGTTTTGGGTTGTACTTCAAATTGTCAGATCCAGTGTCAAAAGGGTCCCATTGACCCACAGACATCCATATTTCCTTCCACTGTTTACAGAACGCTAGTCTGAATCATGCTACTGAGGCTGAACAATCGATCCAGTGCACCCGGGGAATAAGGAAGCGAGCACCTTCACTTCATTTTGTGAAGTCACCCCTTTTATGCTCAATGCAACATTATCTAGTAAAATAAAGTCATTTCTGAGCTCTCTGATCGCTACATTATTTTGTTGATGAATTTGATCAACTGTGAAACTAATTTCCTGGATGGTCCTGTGTCAAAACTGGGGGTCAGGACAGAAACTTGCCTGAAAGTATGGATAGTACAGTAGAATGCATGAGTGATTGACACTGGTCTAAGTGGGTGTAGGCAACCCTTTTCTTGGAACCGCAATTGGTTGTTCAATGATTGCTAAAACCCAACAGTCTTTTACATCAGTGAAAAATATGATGGGTCTGCAGCTGTCCAAGACCAGGATTATGTACTCTGGATCTATATGAACAGAGGGCATCCAAGAGACAAATTATTCATTTTAGTGTAGATAAGGCACTACAGCGCCGGTACTTTTTGAGGAGACCGGAGAAAGCCCACCTGTGTCGCAAGATCCTGGTGAACTTTTACCAGTGCATGGTTGAGAGCATTCTAACTACGCCACAGTGTGGTTTGGCAGATGCTCCATGGCCGACCGGAAGGCCCTGCAAAGGGTGGTGAAAACCTCCCAGCACATCACGGGTACCCAGCTCCCAACAATTGTAGACCTGCAGCGCAAACGGTGTCTACGTAGGGCGCGCGGTATCATCAGGGACCCTTCACATCCATGCCACTAACTGTTTGCCCTCCTACCTACCAGGCAGGCGGTACAGGTCTCTTCGTTCCCGCACCAGCAGGTTCAGAAACAGTTTTTTTCCAGCTACTGTAACCCTGCTGAACTCTGTGACCCATCACTAACCATACCCACCCGTCCACTGCTTAACAACTGGACTCTGACACTGCTTTGCAAAGACTGATAAGGATGTTTTCAGCTGTTACATGTACATGTCTACCTCGGGAACCTCATTGCTGCTATCCCTACATTTCAGTTGCACATGACACCTTGCACTTTCAATTAGCCTTTATTGCACATTTATACATCCCACTTTAATAACATACATTGTTCTTAATTGGTTCACTTGTAAATTTTTTGCTTGCTTCTATGTGTTGTTCTGGTTAGATGCTAACTGCATTTCGTTGTACTGGACTTGTACTTGTTCAATGACAATAAAGTTAAATCTAATCTAATAATGGGAAAGTTTAGCCTGTGGTAGTGCTTGCTAATAAGCCAGGTAAAGTATTTGTAACACATGTCATTTCCATGTCCTAAGCCATTCTCCTCATCTGTCTCTCCTCGTCTGTCTCTCCATCCATCAGAAGCAGCAAACAGCAGATGTCTGAGGATTGGGGGTCAGGTTCTGGACAGATAAGGTTTAAGCTACAGACTAGCGGTTACATCATTCTGACAACTTTAGGCGCGTAGCTCTACACACTGACACACAGACATACTGGTCACACTGCGCGTTGCTTTCATGGCGAGTGCACAGTATAGTAAGGTGTCCTTCCAACCAATCCTGTTCCCTTCCAACCAATCACAACCTTACCTACTCCTGCTTCTCCATCACACCAGATGTGAGTTCCCTATGAAATGAAAGTAAATCATCAATGCTCTTCCAAACACTTCATTAACACGTGCATTTCATTGGAGAGAAACACAACAACAACCAGAAGAGTACTGCATTTCTGGATTTTGTGTTCGCTGCTTGGAATTGCAATACCCATTTATTTGGATTTGAATTCAAATTTCTATTTCAGTGTTAGATTATTAATCCACCATGGATCAAGATTTGCTGTATGTCTGCTTGTGGTTATACCCATTCACATAATAATATCATATGGATATAACAAAAATAAAATAATACATCATGAAAAACAATCTAACTACTGAATTAAATAACATATCGTATGGTATGAGTTCACTATCCCGGTGCCAAAGGCAAAAAAAATTCAGGGTGACTGCATATGTTGAAAGAGCACTTGTTTTCCTTTATATCATTATGTGTGCATACTTTTTAGTACCATATCCGGGATAACAGAATCAATGGAATAGTCCCGATCATATCATCCAGCACAGGATGGTTAGCTAAATCAAGTGTGCCTATAGAATTTGAAGAACAAGAATCACCACACAGGAGGAATATGCATGTTTGGACTCAGAGTAGGGATGAGCGCATCAACGACAAGTCATCCTAATCAAGTACAGTGTAGACTGTAGACAACAGCGCAGAGCATAGCTAGCCGCAGCTAGCCCTTGACACTCCCGGGAAAAACAGTGACTTCAACTGCAAAGTCACTTTGGCTCAGTGAATCAGGAATCAGGTAACGGGATCAAGCTACATTAGGTGACTTCAGGCGAGCTGGCAGGCGGCCAAAGTTTGTGGACGCACAAATGGACATTGATTTTTCAATAAGGAGCCCTGGAGCTGTCAGCCGACCACGCTATGGTGATATCTTCCCTCTCAGGGTTCGGCTTTTTCTGGTTGATAGCCGGACTGGCACCCGCCGACCACAGACCAAACCCGAAACCAACGGTCTCCTACCCTTATACGGGCATGGGTGTTGGTGATATAACTTTGTGTGAGGCGTGTGGTGTCAGTTTTTGTCTCATTCCGAACTGTTTGTTTGTGTCTGTCTCTTGTATGTGTTCTGTTTAGGTTTGTGTCTTGTATTACCAGAGTGTGGGGTTTCACTCTGCGTGCTCGTTGTGACACGATCGTGGTGGGGTGAGAGAGGTTACGCTCACCTTATGCTCACCTTCTCCTCTACTGGCCTTCACTGACCCCTGGGCTGCCCTCCTCCTGAACTCATACGGCCATCGGAACGTCCTGGAGTACAAGGGACTGGCTAGACTCAATCTAACAACCTTGAAAACACACCTTCAGAACAGGAAGAGAAAAAGAGGAACGCAATGAGAAGACAGTAGAGATGAATGGGGAGCGGGAATAGAAAATCAGGAAGACACTATACTAGACAGAAATGAAAGGTAGGGAGGGAGAGAGAAAATGCCTTGAGGAAAAATGTAATAATTCTAACCAGTTTTGAGCTGGAAAGGTTTCCCTTAATGACACACTGTACTGGCAACGGGGTATTAGTGTTTCAAGATAAACTGACCCGAAAAGTCGTGATTTACAGGACAGCGAAGTTTATCAACGTGTCCCCCACATGCAATTTATCAGGTTTCAAACAGATTTATTCCTTGTATCGCTTAAGCGGCTTGAAGATGTGTGTTGCGCAACAAAAGTAAAGACTGTATCTATGTTTGGCCAAGGCTCTCACTTGCAGGGTCATCAATTATGCTAAAAGGGGATGAAAAATAGAGCTCTTTATATTTATGAGCACATTGAGGAAGATAATAAAAAGTAGCACATGGGGGCCCTACGAATGGCTCAGTGGTTTAAGTCACTGTCTTGCACACTCTTTGGGGTTCCCAAAGAGCGTGGTGCAAAGTGGCTCAGCACCATCCAGGATGGATGGGTACGATGGCAGACAAGGGCTGCGTTGTTTTGTTGTGCTCGATTACCTCCTTTCGGTAGGCCAGGTACCTGCAAGCTCAATCGTAGTTGTTGGCTGGAAAATGCGCTCTCTGCGAAGTGCGTGGGCACAGGTGAATACTTCCTAGTTGGGCAAGCAATGTGATAACAATGAAAAAGGCTTGACAAAATGTGATTCGAAGGACACATTTCTCAATCCACAACTTCCTGAACCTGCTGAGGAGTTGATGAAATGAGGCAAGGCAATAATCGCAAATTGGACATTACAAACTGTTAAACATTTAGTTACATTTCATAAAAAAACATAGCACATTCTTACTGAGAAGTCATTTCAAGGAGAGGGCAGATATACTAATAACTGAGTCGTTTTAAATGACAATTTCAAATAAGGAATGGTGAAATAGAAGATTGTCATTTATCTATCAAAGTCTGGGCTGTTGTCTGGTCAGGGTGGAGCTTCTAGTAGTCAACCAATTACTTTCTACCATAGACATTGCTTTAAGTGTTGTATTTCCCAAGAAGCACTTGTTCTCCATTTTTTTTATTTTCACATCGTGCCTCACTACACTTTGCATCAGTCACCTCCAAATAGCTATAAACGTGGCAACAGACTGCAACCGAGCAACGAGCCTTGTTTTTGGAGGTAATTTTTTCCCCAATATATTTAACTGTTTTACAGGATGAAGTGTTTAAGTTAAATGTCCAGTAGTTTATACACTGAAACCTTATATGAACAGAGCATTATAAATCATAATCTCTGTCAGACATATCCAGGTAAGCCAGTCTCTCGTTTAGGAAATGAGCCGCCCTGTGTCAACAGTCTGATATTCGTAAAAACTCCAGCTCGCATTAGATATCACACTGTAAAAGAATCACCTGCAGCATTTTGGAACCCCTCTTCCTCCGTCCATCAATCAAGTGCAAAGTTTAGAGGATACACGGGCCAGATTTTAATTTTTTCTCTAAGCTTTATTGGAATTTGATTTGCCAAGATAATGCTCAGGCTATGAATCTTTTTCCTCCACTCCTTACTCACCCCATCCAATAAACTCAATGAAATGGGCATAAATGTCTATGTGCTATGCATTTCCGATGAGGGAATGAGAATGTCTTTTATGACAGAAGTTTGTGTTTTATTCAAATTTATACTGCCAATGTTGAGCAGTGAATAAAACTACAGCCGACATTTGAAACATGGACAAAACCATGACAGTAATCACTTTCGCAGTTTGCAACGTAACCCCAAAGCCTTGGGCTACATAACGCAACCCAACTCAGCCTGGACTAGACTCAACAGAGCGCGCTCCGTCTCTACCGTATATCATTATTCATCATCGGTGCCGTTTACAACATGAATCCATGATATTCTGTCAAATTATATTTCAAGATTGATACTTTACTCCTTGCATAAAGTATTATGTCATATCTGAGAGTGATCTCACTCACTCATACGTAGGCTATGTATAAAAAAAAAAAAAGAAAAAATAAACATTTCCTATTTTGATTAGACAACAGCGCGCCGAGTTTGTGTCTATGGGAACCGTCTGCTCTAGGCTACTCTGCAATGTTTTTGTTAGCATTTTGGACGAGAGAGCCCGTTTCACGTCTGTCAACATCAATTACCCCAGGCTTACCCCTGACTCTGTGCAACGACTTCCTCTGCTCGCGGATACACACAGAACACATATACACGCGCTTAATCGTAATTCTCCAGCGCTGTCTCGATAAGGCCAAGACTCAGTCAGAACTGCCACACAAGTTGCCATTGGATGTGCAGGGAGGACCAAGCCCGCTGGATCGCACTGCTTGCCTCGCCTCTGTCTTATTACCCCGCACATTTCTCAAACACATTTTCCAAACTGTCTAGATTCCTGAAGCAATTAAACCATTTCTCCCATTCCCACTCCTTTCTTCTCTGTCCCTTTGGCAGCTGAGGCAACCATGTTGGTCAAGTTGTCTCGGTGTTCCCGGGCCAAAGCTGACACAACCAATTTGCGGATGCAACCATGATTTGACAAACAAAAGGAACCGAGGATTACTGCTCGGAGTACGTCTGGGGTTGGAGGAGCAGTGAGAATCGCACAGGGCGTGCCATTGTTTCCCAACCGCCGTTCGTTTTGGCAGCCTCCGGCCTTTTTCTCGTCCTGAACCCGAGGAGCCGGCCTGCTCTGGCAAACGCCTTATAAAAGACACGGAGTTTGCAGTGAAAATAAGAAGCATTTGTGGGCTTAGGGGCTTAGTTGGCGTTTCGCACTGAGCTGGAATGTAACCCCTCTTCTGGAGGTGAACGGGTGAGGGGGAGGTAAGGGAGGGGATGTCTGCTAAGAATGATCTCCCCCCAAAAAAACGATGAGTCACTCAGACTTGAATGTACATGACACAAACAATGTCTAACAACGTCAAACACCAGATTGCTGATAGGGTAATCGGTTGCAGGCAGAGTCTGGTTTATTTTAACAGCAGTGTAATATTTGGGCACCTTGGTCCAGTCAGTTTTCTTTATTTACATTGGTTTTATGTCAATTATTAAATTATGAAGATAAAATATTGAGAATGGTGTGACAACATTATTTCCAAAATGGCCTGTGTGTGTGTGTGTGTCTTTGTGCATGCGACTATGTGTCTGTGCTTAAATTTGTATTCAGGACTGTTGTCACTGTGAACTCCAGCCCTTTGAAGATGATTGATGGTAGTGATAGTCATATTTTTACCTACATTTCTAGAAATGATCACTCAATGGTGCCCCTTTGGCTGACAGTGCAGAGATACCTTATGTGGGGAATGACACACTCACTTTATTAACCACACACTCTAACTCTTTCCTTGACAAGAAGGACAGGACAGAGAGAGAGGGAGAGAGCCAGGGCTTTCGAGCAGTCGGTGTCAGACTCTTTTTAATATCGTTAGCTCCTTGTCACTTTCACATCCCAGACAGAGAAGATGTCGAGGAGGGGGATCGGCGAGGGGGGTGGAAGGACAGGGGAGAGGACAGGAGGAGAACATAGCTGCCATTCATCAAGGTAAGGTAGGAAGATTTCCGATTCACCTCTCCTGCTAGACAGCATATACTTTAGATAAGGTCAGACCAACTAGGGTACTAACATACTGTGTTTTCCTTTCAATCTCCATTGTTATAACTTCATACATAGTTATAACATTATGTATTATTATTTATGGAGCCAAGGTGATCTATAGGCATATCAGTGATAATATAAAAAATCTTTGTAATAAATCACAGGTTTTGCAGGTTGGAAACTCCAAAATATTCCCACCTCAACTTCAGGTCAATAAAGTCCATCATAAAACGCTATTTATTTTTTGGTTCCTGTGTTTGGATTTGGTTTCTCTTCCTAATAGGTAAGGTTTACGCTCAAAACCCACAAACTGCTTTCGACTTAACGCTTAAATGCAAATTGTCCAAATGATGTATTAGTTTCTGTTCCCTTTTTTTTTTACTTTTATGAACCCACATTTTTCCTAGACATGCCACTATGCAAATATCATGCCATTAGTAACCCTAACATTTAACCCATATTGCTTTTTATTTTGAAAAGTATGTTTCATTGTCTGGCATGATGTAGTGTAAATGAGGTAAATGCACTTCCTATAATGAAGTGAACATAAATGACCACCTGTTCCACAGCCGCAATGTTTATATACTTCAGCCTAGTTACCCATGCACCTAAACCCAGTTACTCACACACCCCATTGCCTTAGCTCTGACACCCGAATGCCAATGCCCTAAAACTGTTACAATCATGTGTAAAAATGCATATTTTCACTAACAGGTGAAATAAAATATTAATTATGTGTATAGGCTTAAAAACATTGTGTGAAATACAGTAATTATAACATTTGTAAATGTAGTTGCTTGTGAATTGTAAATTGCTTACAATTCTCTGAAAACAAAGACTGATGGCAAGACAGGAAGTACAACAGGATTACACGACACTTCACCAAAGTTCACTGGCTACTGTAGTTCACTGGAAGCATTTTCTCAGTAGTTAATGTCTTTTAATTTCCATTTAATACAACCCTAATACATATAATTGTTTAACAATGTTCATGATATTTTCAAAAACAATTCTAATTTAAATTGACATTTTAGAAATTGCTTTAGTCATCAAAAAAGTATATAAAAAAGTAAAATAAAACAATTAAGTCTGTACAAGCACAAACAACCTGATGAAAATGAAAGTTTCTGGGTGTTGTGGATATCACATAGCTAAAACAGATACAGACAACGACAGAGAGAAACTAATTATATGTACATTATGTAAAACATTAAAAAAGTTAGCTTTACAGAGACATTTTCAAGATAATCAAGTTTGTTAGCAACATGAGCAAGGCAGTTAACCTAACATTGCTCCCAGGTCATTGCTGAGCCATACTTATCTGGTAGAAATATGCCTGTCAGACACCACTTCTATCTTTAAAATACTGTAGAGCACACACTTTTATTTGTAGACCCAAACACTTGAAATTTGTCTGTATTCCTTCCTCAGCATCTCATGTTTATAACTAACACTCAGGCATAGCTGTGGGTGAACAACAAGCTCTCTGAGCTTTTCTAAAAGCCATGAAATTTGACTAACTGAAATACCTTAATACAGATTTCACTCATGAAGTTTCCTATAAGGTGAAAAATTAAGTCTGCACTCAAGTATTGACCTGAGTAATAATAAGGAACAGGATTTTATTTGGAAATCATTACTTTTATTTTTCAGTACTAGGTTGACTTGCGTTCGGGGCACAAGTAGCCTATAAGTGCAGATCTGGTTTGGATGAATGTTGAGGTTTGGGAACTGGAATGACCATGGATATATCAAATATATAATTTTTTATTGTTGTATTGAGGTTTAGAGATATACAATGTTTTGACAGGTAATTGGTCTGGGTGGATGTATATTGTTTTTTCCAAATTATTTCTAGCCACATATTTGTGTTGGAAAAATAGTCTGTGACGCTTGGAAACATGCGTTAAACCAATAAACTATGAAATTAGTCGCGATCACAAATAAAAGAAATGCAAATAACAGGTTTAGGGTGTGCAGGTTTAAAAAAGTGGCTAGTATAGGATTAACGGGGCTAGTATAGGAAAGCATGTGGTTTAGGTGCAATGCAAAGGAACTTGGTTCTGTGAGTAACAAATAGGTAATTTTGGACTGAGGAGAAATCCGCGCAAAGCCACAGATTCCTTCCATTCCACAGATTTGCATTGTTAAATTACGCAAATATGTAAGAACAATAACATTGTGATATTTTTGTGCATTTCGTTCTAAGTTAGCCAGCAACATGCAAAATATGTTGTGTAAATCTGTTGAGAATAAACTTGACAAAAAATGACTGGCTAGGTCTGAGGTAGCTAGAAAACCTACCTACACAATCTTAACGTAGTAGTTAGTTGTCAACTCCAAACAAACTGCACTACAAATGAGTTTCAACTTGGTAGAGATTCCCTTTCTAGCTCAAAGCTTTGTGAATCTGGTCGCTATTACAACGCGCAATTGAAGGATTAGAAGTCTAGAGAATTATGCACAATATATTTGTTCATACAGTTGTGCTCATATGTTTGCATACCCTGGCAGAAATTGTGAAATGTTGGCATTGATTTTGAAAATGTGACTGATCATGCAAAAAAACTGTCTTTTATTGAAGGACAGTGATCATATGAAGCCATTTATCATAGTTGTTTGGCTCCTATTTAAATCATAATGATAACATAAATCACCCAAATGGCCCTGATCAAAAGTTCACATATCCTTGAATGTTTGGCCTTGTTACTGACACACACAGGTTTAAATGGCAATTAAAGGTGAATTTCCCACACCTGTGGCTTTTTAAATTGCAATTAGTGCCTGTGTATAAATAGTCAATGAGTTTGTTAGCTCTCATGTGGATGCACTGAGCAGGCTAGATACTGAGCCATGAGGAGCAGAAAAGGTAAAAAGGTAATGGAACTTCATTAAGATGGAAAATGATATAAAAAGATATCCAAAGCCTTGCAAATGCCAGTCAGTACTGTTCAATCACTTATTAAGAAGTGGAAATTCGGGGATCTCTTGACACCAAGAAAGATTTCAGCCAAAACTGCCAGAAGAATTGTTCGGGAGACAAAAACGCACAGGCAACCTCAGGAGAAATGCAGGCTGCTCTGGAAAAAAATGGTGTGGTTGTTTCAAGGAGCACAATAGGAGAATACTTGAATAAAAATAAGCTGCATGGTCGAGTTGCCAGAAAGACGCCTTTACTGCGCCAATGGCACAAAAAAGCCTGATTATAATATGCCCGACAACACCTTGACACGCCTCACAGCTTCTGGCACACTATAATTTGGAGTGACGAGACCAAAATATGGTCACAACCATAAGTGCAATGTGTGGAGAGGGGTCAGCAAGGCCGATAGTGAGTGAACAGAATACCGTCCCCACTTTGAAGCATGGTGGTGGCTCACTGATGTTTTGGGGGGGTGTGAGCTCTAAAGGCACGGGGAATCTTGTGAAAATTGATGGCAAGATGAATGCAGCATGTTATCAGAAAATACTGGCAATTTGCATTCTTCTGCACGAAAGCTGCGCATGGGACGCTCTTGGACTTTCCAGCTCGACAATGACCCTAAGCACAAGGCCAAGTTGACCCTCCAGTGGTTACAGCAGAAAAAGGTGAAGGTTCTGGAGTGGCCATCACAGTCTCCTGACCTTTATATCATCGAGCCACTCTGGGGAGATCTCAAATTTGCGGTTCATGCAAGACGACCAAAGACTTTGCATGACCTGGAGGCATTTTGCCAAGACGAATGGGCAGCTATACCCCCTGCAAGAATTCGGGGCCTCATAGACAACTATTACAAAAGACTGCACGCTGTCATTGATGCTAAAGGGGGCAATACACAGTATTAAGAACTAAGGGTATGCAGACTTTTGAACAGTTCATTTTTTTCTTTGTTGCCATATTTTGTTTTATTATTGTGCCATTCTGTTATAACCTACAGTTGAATATGAATCCCATAAGAAATAAAAGACATGCGTTTTGCCTGCTCACTCATGTTTTCTTTAGAAATTACCAATTCCCCAAGGGTATGCAAACTTTTGAGTACAACTGTAAGTACAACTTTAAGTAAAAAAAAAAAATCACAATTTGAATAAATAATGGATCAGTCACGAGCATTGAAAAACATTATTACTATTGAAAACTATGGTGAGAAGTTGATCCCTGTAGATCCTCTGAGATGTCAGTGTAAATGAACGCTGGGAGAGAGGTTGTGTGTAATTATGGAGAAATAATGCTTGTTTTTTTTCCAAAGGCCGCAAAATTGCAATATCAAAAACGTCTGTTTCAACATCTCCCACTTCCCAATAGTAAGGTTCTTGAGCGGATTGTGGCACCCTGACCTTGATTGTGTTTAATTTTGATTCGGCTTCTGGGCTCAATTTATATGCCCAGCCCGACTGCCTGACTGGCAGAAATATGACTACGCAGGGGGTTATCGCTATGTGATGACTTAAGCTCTAGTCATGGTCATTCAACTGGTTATTCCAGTTAAATATTACGGTTATTCCTATTAATTCTCGGTGGGGGTTTGCTGCGTTTCTCCTTTGCTCTGGCACTGTGTGAAACGTCACACGGGCTAATACGTATCTGTGAGAAAAAAGCCCATTTATCATGCCTTCATCCGTAGAACCTTTAGTTCACGGAGTACAGCACGTGATGATGTTCACACTACCATGCCAAACTGAACCAAATTGTGCAGACTTGGATTTTTTTTTTTACATTGTTCTTTCCGCCAAAAATGCCAGATGACAGGCCTGCACAACACATCCTATGGCTGGATTCAGTTTTGGCCCAGTACTTTGAAAAGCCTTTAACGCTGACCTGTCCAAAAGTGACAGAGGAAAGGGGACTGAGATCAGCTGTAGTTTCCTGTGTGAGTCTGATGGACAAGCTGTGGGGCACGCTCGCCCCCAGAAGCTGCATCCCACATCCCTATTCAATTCAATCAGTGTTAAAAAGCTGTAGGACGAGACGTGAATGCCAAATGCTGGCTGATCACATCTATAACAGGCTTATGGTTATGAAGAATATTATATAAACGTTACAGTGTCCTCAACAGGGCTGTGTGAGCGGTTCCTTTGAGAACCTTTTGGTGTTCTCCTTGTCAGGGAGGACCAAGGAGGCAGCAAGGTAAACCAACAAATCGTGCAGATATTAGATGCACCACAGCAGTATTTTTGACATTTTGTGCCAAAAACGTTCAACCAACGATTGGTTGATTGAGCCTGCTGTCTGATCTAAAAATTGAGTCATGTTTTGTAGCAATTGTTGTGGCCTTTTTTGTTTCACTGATTGCTCAATCACACTAGTGGCAAGTAGATAAGGATGTCCTTGTTCATTAGAGTCAATGGAATTGTCTCAACAATCGGCCACAACATAACCAGGGTGATTTTGGCTTTTTAAAGGCAACAGCCTGACGGGATCCCTTGTTCCTACCCTTGAAGTTAAGCATTTCAAAATGGGATTATCACGAGTTTTTACAGATTCTCTGGAGCTTGCAAGCTAGGTAGTCTTTTTGAGACTGTAAAACAATTGCTGCTTCTTATGTGCATTGGTATTAAGACCCTTTGCCATGATATTCCACACTGAGCTTAGATGCATCCTGTGTCCTTTGATCATCCTTGAGATGTCTATAGACCTTAATTGTATTCAAATTCAGTTGATAGGGAACCTCCAACACTCTACAGCTGGATGCTCAGCCAAACTAAGTAACTGGGCCAGAAGGACCTTGGTCAGGGAGGTGATCATGAACTAAATAGCTAATCTGCAGTTGGGAGAACCTGCCAAAATGACAAACATCACTGCAGCCCTCTTTCAATGAGGCCTTTTTGGTAGAGTGGCTAGACAGAAGCCACTTCTGAGTAAAAGGCATATGACGCTGCCTGAAAAACTCTGCGAGACGGATTTAAAAAAAAAATCTAACTTTTAGGCCTGAATGTCAAATGCTACATCTGGCAAGAACAAAGTACCAATCATTATCTGGCAAACACTGGTGGATGATCGTAGGATCCTTTCCATGGTAAAGAAAAACCTCTTCACAACATCCAGCCAAGTGAAGAACACTCTCCAGGAGGTAGGTATATCATTTCCAAAGTCTACCATCAAGAGACAAGACTTAACGAGAGCAAATACAGAGGGTTCACCACAAGGTGCAAACCATTCATAAGCCTCAAGAATAGAATGGGTAGAATAGATTTTGCCAAAAACATCTAAAAAATCTAGCCCAGTTCTGGAACAGCATGGACAGACAAAACTAAGATCAACCTGTACCAGAATGATGGGGAGAAAAAAGTGTGGAGAGGGCTTGGAACAGCTCATGATCCGAAGCATACCACACCAGTGTCCGAAATTAACTTTTTGGCTCACCTGCCAAGGGGACTGGTAGATAAAAAAATCCACCAGCCAAGCATATTTTTTACCAGACAAAATACTAAATTGCCTTTTTGTGTCACTTATACATTAATTTGAGTACATTTCATTGAGATAATAACGTATTATGTTGAATACAATCTTTTTTATTTCTGATGACAAATTAGTTGTTTCTGGTTTTCTTTTTAGCATACTGGCCACACACAGAACAACTCCTCATCCCCGGCCTCAGCATCAAACTGTAGCCAGCCTCTTGAAATTCCTTAATCTCCAAACCTCCATTTCTCAGACAAGGTTGTTTTTCTGTGATGCTACAAACATGTTTTTACGTATTGCAATAACGTCATCCCTTTACACCAGTCTCCTTGTCAACTTTCTTAACATTATTTGACAATACTTTCTTAACATCATTCCCAAATAATAACCTAAGTACACCCCCTCAATTAACCATTTTCTAAAACTGTTCATGAATCGCCTCCCAGACTTTTAACACCATCTCTTTCCAAAGATCATGAGCAAAAGCAATTTAACAATAACACCAAAAATCTTATTTTTGTCATGTTAAAAAAGTTCTGTATATTAACTTATTTAAAGGGATAGTTCGTCTAAAAATAATATTTATCCAAAAAAATCACTTACCAAAAGTTAGTCTGGAATGGAGTTATTTTTTCAAATCATCCATTATTCAGCTACTGCCACCGGCTGGCTGTAATTAGCATTCTTAGCATCGTCCAAATGGCAGGAGAATGGCCTTGCCGAAATTACCCCCCCCCCCAACATGCTTCAAATTGTGACTACAGTCAAATACTTTTTGTGGCACTATTGAGTTTGGCAGGCAAGAATCTGATCTTATCCTAATTTGACTCTATAGTTACAATAGGAGCACATTATAAATATAATTTATAAAATGGTATAAACATTTCAGAGCAATGATGGCTGAATAATTATCCTTACACTTTAGAAAACACTAGTCGAATAAGAAATGGGAGATATGACCGATTTTGCCAACAATTTGTTTATAGTAACACACTTGAAACAAATAGCCAACCGAAAACTGCAGACAGTGCCTCCCCATGCGATCAACCTGCCTTAAAAAATCTAATGAAGCGCAGCCTAACGTGGTCATCGATTGCTGCCTTGATGTACACAATTAAATTAAAGCTTTTTGCTACGAAGATCAGTGAAATATGTAGGCTAAACTGTCCTCTCAACAAGCAAACAAGTCAATGACAATCGAGGGAGAGCGCGTTCACGCGAAGGGTGGGGGGAATTTCCGCATAACTCCTGTCCTCCCACCTGAGAGGCTGCGACTTTAACCACTACACCACGGTGATAAACATTCGCCCACTCCCTAGACACCATTAAGCATTGTGTTAAACTGACTAACGGTTCTTATTAAGTTTACCTCCACCACAAATAGCATCTATGAGCTGTAATGCTTTTGCCACTGGCCGTTTTAACAGCTTATTGAGCTAGTAATAGGCTTACTAGTATGTACTAACTTACTAATTGGAATAGTCATAAGAATTGAGCAATTGCTAGCGAGACTGAAGATTAACTTTTCCCTGCCAAAGCAATTTCATTTCATGACACAAAAACATTTGTTTTTCTTTTATTCATGAATGACATTGATACAATAACTATCAATATAGGTGACGATAACTGACTTTCTCGTCAAGTGAAAAGACGAGAGAATTGTGGAAACCCCAACTCTATTACTGCCCAACTTGAAGGGCAGTAAATAAAGCCTATATTACTCGATATTACCCGATATTACCCTAAAGCCTATATTACCCTATATTAGCCTATATTACCCCCAAAAGCATGCACGGATGCGTACTTCGAAAATCCACCAGAAATAGTCGCAATACTGTATAACCCTAAACAGTTTTAGTTTAGGCTTACTATAACGTAGCTACTGAATGTTGTAGCCAGCTAAGTTTTTGTCCATCCTGACCCAAAAAGCATGCACGGATGTGTACTTTGAAAATCCACCAGAAACAGTCACAATATAACTGTAAACAGTTTTATTTTAGGCTTACTATACCATAGGTACTGAAGGATATAGCCAGAGAAGTTTTTTCTATCTGGAACAAATCCTAATGCATAATTTGTTTTGACTGTGAGGAAATTCAAACGTAGGACCTATAATTTGCAGGCCCACTTCTCTAACCACTACGCTATTTAACAAGATCGGTCACATTCGCTCTTCTTGGCCGGCTCCGCTTACGCGGTTCGGCAAAAAAGGCCTGTCTAATATTCTGTTTTTTGTTGCGGCGCATCACAACTTCGCAGCGCCGATCTCCACCGCTCGGATTATTACAATAAAATGGAAGCATTGCGTGACAACATTTACCCACCATTGTGGTGGACAGTCTTCTGAGATTTACTCGCCAAATGTAAAATCTCCCGGCATTTGGAGCTTGGCAGGTGTTAATTTCGGACCCTGATACCACATCATCTGTAAAACACGGTAGGGGCTGTGTGATGGCATGGGCATGCATGGCTCACACGAGCAACGAAAAACTTGCTGCACCAGAAGGTGCAACACTGATGTTTGAAGAGCTCACACTGTTTAAACACTTTTATACTGCACACATGCGGAGGAAGACACGGAGAAAGGGAAGATTCTAAACCTGTGAGTCAAATATATCACATAAAAAGTACATGCAATACATTGCAATGATTGAGCATCAATCATTTTGTGTTTTTGCTGTGACAGAAGATTCTCTCCAGCACTTGAGTGAGGGAGAGCTGTATGGCCTTGTGAGGTAATCAGTAGGATGACCTCGCCCTTCTTGAGTGAGAGTGCTGCAAACTTTGATAAACAGGATAAATTGATTAATGAACCAAGACATTTGTAAATTTGCTTTCATTGCACTTGAGCATTCATTTTCACCTAACATTGTGTGTAATCAAAAGCTAATATTTGCCATTATTCACTTTTCAAAACTAAAGTATAAGGAAAGTAACCTGTGCAGCTACATGGGGCAGTTGCAATCTCATCAATATCCATTGGTTTCTCCTCATCAACATCTTTCAGACAGAAAATGACATTCCCATTCCCATAAATAATGCATTATGTATACGTAGCACTGAGATTATCACTAAACAAAGTTCCTCAAAAAAAGTAGGTTTCCTAGGCCGAATCCAAATACAAGTAATTGTGAACTCACAGCACGGGTTACACAAGGATATATTTCAACTGGCACACTTTGTCAAGCTGTGCTTTACGTCAGACCTCTTAGCCTAATGAGAGATGTTAGAGGTAGAGGGGAAGCAGGACGCACGCCCGAGAGTATTGTCATGCTTTCTTAAACACTGTCGGGACTGTTGCTTCCTCTTCACCATTCACACGCTGCTCCTCTGGGCTTCTGGGTCCAATAAACCGTCTGGACACAATCTTTGGCAGGGGAGAAGGAGTCACCAGGAAAGCCAAATATTATTGCGGCGAAATCCAATACGTGGGCACGACTATGACAGATAATAGCTTGGGCCCCCGCCCTCCCCTTCACTCTGCCTGCACCACCCACATAGATATCCGTGAGCAGACTCACAGCTCCCAGACTCACAGCTCCCAGCCTCTGACCGACTGACCTTACACCTTGCATGGTACACAAGGATTGATCTCTGTCTGGGCCCAAAGAGGCACCCCATAACTCCCACAATGTTCTGTTCATTTGTCTCCACCATACGTTTACAATATAAACAGCACACGATTCAGACGCAACCCTTTCAGTACAGGCTTCCCAATTGTCCAGAAACACTGTCCTCGGTGTGTCAAAATGAGCGTAGGCAGCGCCCGCATTGTTCCCCCTTTGTTATTTTAGAAATTCAAAACCCACGAGAGGTGGTTTTCTCTGGCCACTGGACAAGGGTCGCATAGGCTTGCCTCAGCGGTACCCACGCCACGAGGCCCTACACACGGTCATACTTCGGCTTTTCTGGAGAGGTCTTCGCCCTCAAGGCCCGCACGAAGGCATAACCATTGCCAACAATGCGTCATCGCCTTCTCGACAGGCGTAATTACAATGTCCGTCTGTTTCAGATCGCAGCCTTACGGGAATGCCGGGGGCCCCATTACCACTGTGTCCCGTGCGCTACGACTCCTAGGGACCATAAAACACTCATCTGTAACCAGCAATAAAAAGCAGCAAAAACAACAGAAAACTTGGCTATATGACAACATGGTATTTATTGCAATAATAATCACACCCCTTGTTTTGCTTTTATTGCATGTACGCTTGATTGATTCATTGCCTTGGACAGAGCACATGGGAATATAGCCATCGGTTTTTCATGATCATAACAGCACTTTTTCCAGGGACCAGGAAGCAGCGGTGTGACGTCTGTGTGTTTACGCATCGGAAGTGAGACCCAGAGACCCAGAAGAGGTGAGACAGTTAGCCAGGTTACGAATGCAGGATTATGCTCTAAAGAAAGCAGTCCTCATTAGAGATTTTATGTTTTTAACAATGCTATTGAGATGTTGGTCAAAATTGCTTAGAAGTGATTATCTATGTTTCATTCTATCAGCAACTAGAATTTAGTGGCGCTAAAAAGCTAGCTGAATGGTGAAATAAAAAGCCACAGGCATGGCTAACGAACAGCATCTAGCTGATGAGCAAAGTTTTTATTTAGCATTTTTCGTGGCAGCAGTTGACTGTCATATCCGCTTTTACAGCAATGGTTACCTTTACCATAGTCAACAGATAGGTTTCTGGGTGGGTTATGAAATGTGTTATTCCCAATTCACAAGAAAATAAACATTGAGAATATGAACATTCACAAGAATATAAACATTTGGACCATGTAGTTAAACTGTGGTGAACATTTTCTTTTTTACCCATTAATAGGCCCTAACCAAATTCCATTATTTGTGTATCTGGGAATGGATTGCAACATCGGCCATGTTTAGACAATGTACTTTTTTCACATCAGCTAATGAAATTAAATATTACACTTAAGCTGAGCTTTTTTACTGGTTAGTTGTCAGGGTCAGAAGGTTGGCAGTAGTTACTCTAGTAGTTATTGCAGCAGACTGGAAACCAGAAGGTTGTCAGATTGAAGCATGAGTCAGCAACATGAAAAATCTCTCTTTTTGTCCCAATACATAGCTTTTAATTGTAATTGTTTCATTAAGTTACTTTAGGGGACTTACGGATGACTGAAATGTAAATGTTAAATGTTATCTTTCAATCAAATTCATTGACTTTGCATAGTTAGATGCACATTCACTGCCTTTTTTAGGGTTAAGGTAACATTCTCTTGTCTGGAGTCGGCTTGCATGTTTGATATTTTAATTTGATTGGGTAATCGGGAAGAATAGGCAGACTTGATTAACCTAGGGGCGAACTTGCTTAAAGATGCATTCCAGGACTGTTTTTTAAACTTCCTATTTTGGACTGGATATGTAACATGTTGTTTATATCTACTCAATTTATAAGTAGAATCACTGTAATACCTCAGTTAGCTGTGAAATTCCATATTTGAAAGCGAGTGGTTTTAACTGACACTGGGCACATACCTAATCGGCACATACATAGTACACTGTTTTTGGGGAAGTCCTTTTGGCTGAACAGTGCCACTTACAAACAGTGCCACTTACAAACAGTGCCTAGAAATCCCAGAATGCACTTCAAATATCAACATAGGATGCAGTGCTGCCTCATAGACACCTTTGAGGGAATGTCCCTTTAGCAAAATATGATGCTCAGTTGACAGTTGGTGCATATATGGTGGATGCTCGATTAAATTCTGGGACCACACATGATGAAACATGAGATCCGAATCAGAACAAAGAGACCCACTTTCTTTAAAAATTTCCAGCAAGGTCATGGTTTAAATCTGCACTACACTTCTAAATTTCAAAGATGGTGACACCTGTAAATGAAGATTTTTTTTTCCAAGGTACTGCAACTAATGCTGCTTGTAATCTTGCAGAAAATGTTGTTACATGACAGGTCTGTGATACCATGTATGTTTTGCAAAGTCTGTCCACGAGAGGTTACACCAGATACAAACATAGTCTTGTTCTTGAAGATACGGCGCTTGCCAATTCCCTAATAGGGTGCGCTAAGTATAATAAATATATACTTTATATAAAATCAAATTACTGTTTCTCTAAGTCAGTCAGAGCTTTATACATAATTTTAGCCAGTCGTTTATTGCCATGTTTAATGTTTATTAAACCCATGTATATAGGAACCAAATTATGGCCACTTCATAAATTCCATGACTAGTTTCCAAAACAATACTGATCCTATGAAACGACTGATGCTAAAGACTGAGAAAAGCCCAGGATCAGTGAGGTAAATCAAAGTAATCGCTATGGGATCAGCTCATCCCCAGCCTGATCTTGGAAACTTTAACATGACTTCATGGATGTCGGGCATGGCTTGATGAAAAGGACAAGCATTTTGATTCAAACAGAGAGCCAAATCTGAATAGATACGCATCTCAAATCAACAGCCAGTGATGTAAAACCCCCCAAATTCTCTCTATTCTCAACCACCTCATTCAGCCAGACTTTCATTTTCCATGCTGTGCCTGGAGGAGCCTTATCTTATGAGTGACTTGGTCAATATCCCTCTGATTAGATGGCCCCCCTCCAGTAGGCATGGAGTCTCTGTGCGCTCAGTCCATTCTGACCTTAATGACAGAGAGAGACTCTGCTGCAGTGTGGAGTAGTGGGGAGTAGTGTGGGGTAGTGTGTAGGAAGCATAACGACCCCCTAGCAGCTGGAACCTCCTCGGTAATGAGGAGCATCGAGTTCTCCAGAACTTGAGCGTTAAACGCGCAGGACGACCGTCGGCCTGATGCCCAAAGTAGATGGCAGGCAGGACCTACAGCTAACTACGCAAGGCTACCCAGTATCAATGAGGCACAAGATAACAATATCAAGGGACAAAAATAACCAAGTGATTTCCCCTAAGACAAAGTTCAAGGCTGACTTCACATTGTTATTAGTATGACAGATGAGTCACTGTGCTAATATTTCTACATCACCAAACCAACCGACCAATCCTATATATTTTCTCGCATCAGTTCCATAACATTTCAGAGGAATAACCTCCCAGTTAGTTATAATTGTGGTTCATTGTTGGACAACAGAAATACACAAAGAAAACAAGCGGGCTAATGATGTACCATAAATCATACTTGAGTTTGGCCCTAATGAATATTAGCTTCACCATCCCAATTTATATCTCTTCTAAGACATTTATTACTTACATTTTAGTATGTACAACTGTGAATTTGCAACTTAATTGAGATAAGTAACTACAGGGGCTCTCAAAAGTTTATTACTCTGTGTACTACTCCATATTTTATTCTGTTACAACTTGAAATCAAAATAGATTATTTTAGGAGATTTTGCCAGTGATCAACACAAAAAGGTATATAATGTCAAAGTGAAAATAAATTTGTTCTAACTGAATTACAAATACAAAACTAATTGATTGCAAGTATTCACCCCCTTTTGTTTTAAGCCACTCCAGTGGGGCTTTGGCTGGATGGTTGGGGTCATTGTCCTGCTGAAAGATAAATCGTCTCCCAAGTCTCAGGTCTCTTCAAGGAGGTTTTCTTCAAGGATTTCTCTGTACTTTGCTTCATCAATTTTGCCCTCAAGCTTTTCAGGCCCTGGTGCGGAGAAGCATCCCCACAGTATGATGCTGCCACCACCACACTTCAGGGTAGGGATGGTGTTCTCAGTATGATGCTGCCACCACAACACTTCAGGGTAGGGATGGTGTTCTCAGTATGATGCTGCCACCACAACACTTCAGGGTAGGGATGGTGTTCTCAGTATGATGCTGCCACCACAACACTTGAGGGTAGGGATGGTGTTCTCAGTATGATGCTGCCACCACAACACTTCAGGGTAGGGATG
Source organism: Esox masquinongy (assembly GCA_016801175.1). NCBI lineage: Eukaryota > Metazoa > Chordata > Actinopteri > Esociformes > Esocidae > Esox > Esox masquinongy. Next base: position 88,301 of record JACXGI010000950.1, read on the forward strand.
GTGTTCTCAGTATGATGCTGCCACCACAACACTTGAGGGTAGGGATGGTGTTCTCAGTATGATGCTGCCACCACAACACTTCAGGGTAGGAAGGGTGTTCTCAGTATGATGCTGCCAGCACAACACTTGAGGGTAGGGAGGTTGTTCTCAGTATGATTCGGGTTGTTGGGCTTGCGGAAAACAAAACAAAAGGCTCTATTTTGGTCTCGGTTGACCATAGAAAATTCTTCCACATGGTCTGAAAGTCTCCCACATGGAAAACTAGACTTGTTTTGAATGCTTTCATTTTGCCACTCTCCCATTAACGCCACTTCTACTGTCTCCCAGCTCAGCCATGGAAGGCTGTAACTCTTTTAGAGTTGCCATTGGCCCTCTGCTGGCCTCTCTTACTGGTGCCTTTCTCGTCGGGATGCTCAGTTTTTGAGTACATCCTGTTCTAGACAGATTCACCGTTGTGCCATATTCTCTCTGTTTCTCAATAATGCACTTTACTGTGCTCCAGCGGATATTCAAAGCCTTGGAAATGTTCTTATATCTTACCCCTGATTGGTGCGTTTCAAAAAAAATTCTGGATTTCCTTTCAATGTTCCTTAGTCTTCATGATATAGTTTTTGTCAGGAATTATGCTTACCTACTCTGGGACCTCCCAGAGACAGGTGTATTTAACATTAAATCATGTGAAACACCTTAATTGCACACAGGTGGACCATTCAACTCATTACGTAACTTCGATAGACAATTGGTTGCACCACAGCTCATTCAAGTGAGTCATTGCAAAGGGGTGAATACAATCAATTATTTTCTTTTTCATATTTTTTATTAATTTACAAAAACTTGCAGATTTTATTTTTCACTTTGACATTAAGTTCTATTTCTGTTCTCCAAGGCAGAAATGTCTGTTCTCTCTGGGTCTCCAAGGAGGTTTTACCAAGTTTCCCTGCTATCTTTGCCTTTGGGACAGCAGGGACACCAAGGCGCACTACCACAGGTGGGACTGGCCACAGCAGACCAAGTTCTCTGTGGGGAGGAACAACGTCAAGTGGGAGCCACTGGTGGACCCCCAGAAGGTGCTGATGCCACCACTGCACATCAAATTGGGCCTTATGAAACAATTTGTCAGTGCTCTAGATAAGGAGTTGGCAGCCTTCAAGTACTTTCAAGACTTCTTTCCTAAGCTGTCTGAGGCAAAGGTCAAAGCCGGTGCCTTCGTCAGACCACAGATAAAGAAGATCCTGAAGTGCAATGAATTCCCCAAGATGTTCACTAGTAAGAAGAAAGCTTCTTGGAACAGCTTTGTCGCAGTGGTTCGGGGCTTCCTGGGCAATCACACGGCTGAAAACAATGTGGAGCTGGTTGAGACTCTGGTAAAGAACTACGTCACAATGGGTGGGATGTCCCTCAATGACCATATCCTAAATGGTCATCTTGATATATTCAAGAAGAACATGGGAGCATACTCGGAGGAGCAAGGTGAGCGATTCCACCAGGATATACTGGACTTTTAACGCTGCTACCAAGGACAGTATAACGAGAACATGATGGGAGACTACAGTTGGGGGCTGATTCGTGAAGGTGATTTACAGAATAATCGTAAATCTTGAAAAACTACTCACTTCTGAATCTTTTGTAACTCATTTTTGTATTACTTTACTATAAATACATGTTAATTTAGATTCATATGTAGTTTTTTTCTGACTTTATGTGAATGAAAAGATACAAATTTGCCTTTTTTCTCATTGGAAACAGGTACATTTCAAAATATCACTGACCTGGTCACAATAGCAAAGTTTGTGGGGAATAATAGCCATTTTCTATACTTTTTAGGCATAAGCAAATAACTTATTACCCGAGGTTGTGGAATCCAATGGCAGACGGAGAGCAAGGTAAGTAATCTGACAACTATAACTGGTCGTTAACAGAATGGACTTCGCTTATAGAGTAGCAGGCAAGACATAACACATACGACAGTGGATCAACGATCCAGCAGGACGGGTCGTCGGGACTCCTCTGAAATACAGCCGGTGATGAGCCAAGCGGGTACAGGTGGGTAATCGCCGATGGAAGACAGCTGGTGCCGGCTCCACCCAAAGGCGTTGACGCCACGCCCCCTAATCCGTAACCCAGACAACAGGGAAAAACACAATATGGCACCTCATGGCAGGGAAGACGTGACATTTTTTAGACACTTTGGTACTATTCATACAAGTATTTGGTAATATTTCACCATTTAGTACAGAAAACACAATAGATCATCAAAAAATAATTTTTTTTCACAACTCTGACACAGACTGAGTAGAAAAAACGTTTCACATTGAAATACATTACATTCATACAAAGCACATGCACATGCATCTTTAGATTTTCTTCTCTATTGCTAAAATACCTTTTACGATCACTATGCTTGTTCCTAATTGATCATCACTCAACCATTTGATGAATATACTGTATGTATTTTACAATGTTTTGCCTACTATGTTCAAATTGTTCAGAATCACCACCCTAAGGGTACCCGAAGTTATGTGACCTCTATGGGATTCAATCCCACAACCTTGGTGTTGGTAGTGTCAGCCACAAAAGATCATTGCATTGCCTACATACTATACAGTATTGTCATAAACAGGACATGATTGCCATCCATAGTAGTAACCACAACTGTTAAGCATATAACAATATAAACCATGTGAAACCTGCAGTGTCTTTCAACATGAAGCAGGATAGACAGCAAGGCAGAAGAATAAATCAGACAGCCTCTGAACAGGGTCAAAACAACAAACTGAACTGCTGTGAACCATCACAAGTACATCTTTATTGAGAAAGCATTCTTCTACCTGGCCAAAACTCAGCAGTGTTGGCGAAGTATCATTAGCCAATGAACAACTGTCCATGTGCCTGGACAATGTGGGGGAAATATATTCATGTGTGTTGCCATATCAGAAGATGTGGTGGTAGGATGTAAGCAACTTCTTGGGTCTTACTGCTGTGACTGCACAGCTCATTGAGATCCTCATTGAAACTGTGTGATAATGTTTGGTTCCACCATTCAGAGGTGATTCCGGAATGATTTGGGGTCAATCCCAGATTCCTGACCCTAGACCTGACCCTATAATCTCCTTTTCATTATGGAGGTGGAAGATCTATGACCACCATCCCTATAAGAGTGTCACCGTCCTACACCACATCACTGATCTTGTGGTGTAAGATGTTTACAAACCAAATGAAAGCAAAATCAGTTGTTTTGAATGCAAGATTTAATGGATTACAAGAATGATCAGTTTGGAGTTCTGCCCTAAAACTTTTGAAACACTGCACCATATTATTGATAATAGTACCAAAGCGACAAAAACTTACTATTAAATTCTGAGTACAGTATATCAATATATGGTGCATTCATAATAAATCTTCATAATACACTGTCAAACAAAATAATTGAATTTTTTGTTGATAAAACATGGTGGAAACCACATGGAAAATATCTAAGCAATTTCACCTCATGTGTTCTTAGGATCTTTGAAATCCTCCCATCAACTGACGAGTTGATGCTGTGATCACAGCATGATTCCAATCTGGCCTGAATTAATAACCAATATTGTTGGAGGAGTGCTGAAGAATAGAAGCCTTTCTGCTGACTCTGTATACTTCATCCAAGTCTAAGGTTTGAGCTGAGGAGGGCCTCTCTTTCACTCCAGTTTTTTGACTGAAAGATATGCAAGTATGGTTTATCCATGCCAATGTGAAAAATAAAATGATTAGAGGTTAAATTAAAATGTCAAAATAATATTTGCTCTTATATTTTTTAAATAGGGCTCATGAATATTGCCAAGATGGGTAACTGTCAAGTGAAAATGGCTCATTAAAAATTATAAAATTTGACTTTGTCATGCTGAAAAAATCATCTTTTACCCCAATCTGAGGTCTATATCTGTTCTGGATCAGGTATTTTTCAAGGACCTCTCTGCATTTTGCTCTGTTCATCTTTCCCTCGATCCTGACCAGGTGCTGCTGAGAAGCGCCTCCATAGCATGATGTTCCCACCACCATGCATTCGGTACCTTGTTTTCACCAGACATAGTGCTTGGCATTCAGGTCTAATAGTTAGATTTTCGTCACCTCAGACCAAATAATTTTTTTCCTCATGATTTCAGAGTCCTTCAGGCAAAATGTCATATGCTTTTTACTCAGGGGTGCCTTCTGTCTGGTCACTCTACCATAAAGGCCTGTTATATCCCTGAACAAGGCCCTTCTTGCACATTTACTTTGTCAATTTTTTTCCACTGTCCACTTGCGAACATTTTTTAGAGGTCTATGGAGAGTTCCTTAGACTTCATGGCTTGGTTTTGTTCTGATAGGTGAGGTTATTTTTAAATCATGTCCATTCTATTTCATTTGCCAAAGGTGGTCTCCAATCAAGTTCTAGAGTAATCTCAATGATGATCACAGGACACAAAATGCATCTGAGCTTAATTTGGACAGGGGTCTGAATACTTATGCTAGGGTATTGTGTGTAGATTGATGTTCATATTTAATCAATTATAAATTATGTCTATAACACAACAAAATATGGAGAAAGTGAAGAGGTCCGAATACTTTCTGAATGTATGCACAGTAAATTCAGACATTTTTATTTAACATTTTGAATTAGCAATTTTCCTTTCACTTAAAAGTATCTATTTCACTTTCCCTTAACTATTTATTTGTTATACCGTTCATGGGCCCTTCTTTAAAAATATATAACCAATCATTTTGGCATTTTAATTCAGCATGAATGAATTTTATTTTAAAATTGGCATGGAAAGTCATCCACATGGGAGAAGGCTTTGGCAGAAAAACAGGTCAATACCGATTTTGCGGTTAGACCATTTGGACGACTGCATACAATAACATTTTACTGGGTTCATAAACCTCTGGTTAATGCAGTAATTGGCCCTCTGTAAATCCTAAGGTGGAAAAGGCGAGCCACAACAGACCAAGTTGGTAAGGTAAAAGAGGTTACCTTTACTAATTTTTACCAAGGTAAAAGAGGAATGTATAGAAAGTCTCTAATCTTAGCTTGAATTGTTGACAGTTGTTAGGTATTTTGAGATCATATCGGAACAATGACTGTTACTTGGTAATCTATGGAGACAAATGGTGAGTATTTCCATGTGGCTGTTGTGAATTTTATTGTTTAATTGGTGTTACATTGCAGGGTACTCACTAATTTGACTTTCCATCAACACCATTAATCAGACTTGCAGGCTACTAGCAGTATAACAACGGGTCGTATTTCACAGTATCACTACACTAGCTGCGAGAATGGATCAACTACTCCATGCCTTATTTGATTTAATGGACCAGTGATCTCTACTTGAAGACAATATTATGGAAAACACAATACACTCTGATTTAATTGTCTAAGTTACAGTTACACACTAAAGTAATGCTTAGCACTCATGTTGGTAATATTTCTGAATTGTGACTAAACAGTATTATGGATGAACAACCATCCCTTTCCACTCTTTTACACAGGAGCAAGGGCCAGAGTGGGACTCATTTTCAGGCCAGGAGTTGCATGAAAATGACTTTTTTGGGCACTTCACAACTATATCATATAGCAAATATAAACACTTTTCAATCAAATATGTGAAATAACAAGAACAGAAAAATATATAAAAAGTAGTGGTTAGGGTTCAACCCTGATTAATCTCATAATCTTCTGTAGTAATCACCATTAATTTACATTTTCGAATGTGTTCAAATTTTGCCCTTAATACACACTTTTCTATTTAAAAATCTGTGCTTTATGTTAAAGACATACTGTGTTTTATTGTCTACTGTGGACAGTGCTTGACTTGGAATTAAATGAATGAAAGTTGTCACAGCCCTTAAATGTCAGTCCATTACTTACCACAATAATTGGCAGCCTCTGTATGTAGCCCATGTTAATCTAAATAGGAGGTTGTGCTGGTCCGAAACATTAGTTCTAACATCTTATATTGTTCTCTTTATTAAGGTACCAAGCACAACAACTGCTATGTTAAGCTACTGTATAAAACATATATTATCCCTTGTTATCTGGAGAGCTGCAAGGTGGGCAGGCATTTGATCCAACACTGTATCACACAAAAGCTTTTCAAGGTATTGTACTTTGATGTTCAGGCTGAAATGTGGTTAGAATGGGGCTCAGGTGGGGGCCTGTAAACATTAGATTTCCCGATTGCATCGTTAGCCACAACCAAATACTTGTCCCTATAAAATGATTCCCAAATTCAACCAAATGCGTAAATAGGCTACTTGAATAGGAAAGGGCATGAAGTATTTAAGGTTGTTAGAGATATTTATATACAAATATTAATCAGGGGAGATCTGTAATTTATGCAGAGTAGCTTACGCAAGTTGTTTGTTAATTCCACTATTAGAATATGCTTCGGTGGAAACGCGACTGGCAACGACATTAGGCTAATCCTTAGCTTAGATAAGCAAAAACAAATAATGACAACTTACCCATTTACAAGCAAGGTGTTAGCAGGTGGATTCATGCAACACAACGTCTCTGGACTGTTGGTGAAGAGGGTCCAACTTAAGGGAGGCACGGCTGGCCTTATCATTCGATGGGTTTTTGGAAGGAGATTAAGTTGCGTGACGCAAGGACAGATATTCCAGTTTCCACGCATCCATTGAACTAACGGATGTGTAGCATACTAATGCGTTATTAGGCAGCATTCAAAAACTAGAGCAAAACACTAGAGTCGAGCATTCTCGACATGAATGCCTAATCTCCAATGATATATTCAATAAAAACACCTGTGAAGCGTTCAGGATAAGACAACCACCAATAAAGTTACTAGAAAAACAACGAGTGCAAGGAAGTAGCCTACTGCAATCCTGACAGCTTCCGCTAAAGTTCAGTGAAGTCAAGCTTTATCTATGAATGGCTGAGGCTCAAAAATTTAATCAATGTGATTACTCTCATCAATATGTTACAAGTGATTTTCTTTCTAACCCTAACCCAAACTTTAACCATAACCTTAACACCCCATTGCTGTGATACATAACCTTAACCCAAACCTTTTAATTTTTTTTTACCTTAACCCTAACCTTTACCCCAGTGCTGTGATACCTAACTGAAACGTTAAAATGCATTTATTACATATAAATGCATTTTAACGTTATGGGGCTACATATCAAAGAGCTGTAATTCCTAAACCGTTCCTCCAATTTGGATGTAAATGTGAATATATTTTGGTAAACAGACAAAATAGCCAAACTTGTGTCAGTGTCCAATTATTTCCAGACCTAACTGTATAACAAAGCAATGGCTACTCAAAAACTGACTATTGCAGGCATAGTGAGTATGACTGTACGTGTGTATGCATGCATGCATGCATGCATGCGTATTATCACTTCACTGAGTAGCTTTCTAAACCACCAGTGTCTCATTCTTGACTGTAACCAAAACATTTAAAACTATTTTTAGAAGCACTTCAGTCTTCAAATTAATATATTTCAGTTGTATGTTCCCAAACAATTTTAATCCTGAAACAAAATACAATTAAATGGTATTCTCTGCAAATGGCCTTGGAAAAAAGTACTTTTACATAATTGGTACAAGTATATTCAGACTAGAGTGCTTTTTTAACATGTATTCGAAGCAAATACACTTTTGTTCTCTATATCTATGCTTGAACCGCTTGAACCTAGTGTTATATCTTGACAAAAGATATTGAATGAAATCACATGGACTCTGAGATAATGACTGAACGTTAGTTTACTCTTCTTCCTCCATTAGTACAGGCAACGTAATGATGTCATACCCATACATGACACCTTGCGTCGAACCATGTCAAACCAGCATATCCCCAAACTGACCAATGGCGAACATCTGTAGGCGTAACTTAATATTCAGGAACCCCTGTTACGAACCCTGTGGCTCTAGCAGTCTAGGGTGGATGGTACAGAGACCTGTAACATAAAACTCATGCAAATCAATGTAGTGTAAATGCAGTGAGAACAAATGACACAGACAACCAAGGCTACTGTCAAACATAAAACATTTATTATAAACACACAGTAAAGGGGGTAGGGAAAAGGGGCTGAGCTAGACCCAGGAAATGAAATAAATAGTCAAAACACCCCTAAACTGAACTTGCCTGCCTCAAGAACCGCTTAGCTGACTACTAACCAATACAAAAATACAGTGGGTGGTCCACTCAGTTCTAACTAGTGTTTTTAGACAAAGTTTTCCTACGGGTTGTGTATGCCCAAGGGCGACTGGCTAAAAAAAAACTTTTCCCAGGGACACAGGGACAAACAAAAACACACAGGTTGAACAAGGACTAAACAGCACACAGCGAACAATTGACTAAACACCAAACAAAACACCACAGCAATACATACTCACATGAAACAGGACAAAGTGAGATATATGTGCTAAACTAAGTGATGTGTGTATGAACAAAGTATCTGTCTATCAAAAAAGTATGTATCTCTAGATTGTCTATGTCCATGTGGGGTAAATCAAAAGAGTCTCTCTGGGAGAACCAACTGACAGGGTTTTTAAACCAGGGATGTGTGATGTGATTGGGTAAAGGATAATTAATGGTGTTGTGTATGCATCGTTTTGTTGCAAGCCGTTTCCATGTCGCTACGCATTATTTTTTGATTTATGACGCATCTCAAAATAGAGAGGCTGATATGTGTGGTCGCCAGTATCCTGCCCTTTTTCGAGTTGTCAGATGATATTTATGGAGACATGAATGCTACAAATAATGCATGGAGGAAGATTTCATCCGATTTTCGGCAACCAGGTCAGTCACTATAAGTTGTTGTTACTGACCTGGTAGCCAGCTATACAAAAGTTCTGAACATTTTGTTAAGCCAGCAACTACACGTTGTGTCAGCTCATATGCCTGCCACTTGGGGATAACTTGCTAGTTACATTCAAACTCTGTTCTAGCTACAGACACTGTATAGGTAGTTTGAGTGTGGACAGTGTATTTGGCAGCTTTTTGTTAGTTTTTGTCATTACCATATTAATTATGAGGCCATAATTTTTACAACTAATATTTAATACAGTTGTGCTCATAAGTTTTCATACCCTGGCAGAAATTGTGAAATTTTGCCATTGATTTTGAAAATATGACTGATCATGCAAAAAACTGTCTTTGATTTAAGGATATTGATCATATGAAGCCATTTATTACCGCATAGTTCTTTGGCTCCTTTTTAAATCATAATGATAACAGAAATCACCCAAATGGCCCTGATCAAAAGTTTACATACCCTTGAATGTTTGGCCTTGTTATAGACACACAAGGTGACACATACCGGTGAAAATGGCAATTAAAGGTGAATATCCCACACCTGTGGCTTTTTAAATTGCAATTAGTGCCTGTGTATAAATAGTCAATGAGTTTGTTAGTGCTCACATGGATGCACTGAGCAGGCTAAATACTGAGTCATGGGGAGAAGAAAAGAACTGTCAAAGACCTGCGTAACAAGGTAATGGAACTTTATACAGATGGAAAAGGATATAAGAAGATATCCAAAGCCTTGCAAATGCCAGTCAGTACTGTTTAATCACTTATTAAGAAGTGGAAAATTCGGGGATCTCTTGACACCAAGCCAAGGTCAGGTAAACCAAGAAAGATTTCAGCCAAAACTGCCAGAAGAATTGCTCAGGATACAAAAACCCCCAGGTAACCTCAGGAGAAATACAGGCTGCTCTGGAAAAAGACGGCCTGGTTGTTTCAAGGAGCACAATAGGAGGATACTTGAACAAAAATGAGCTGCATGGTCGAGTTGCCAGAAAGACGCCTTTACTGCGCCAATGCCACAAAAAAGCCCCGTTACAATATGCCAGACAACATCTTGACACGCCTCACAGCTTCTGGCACACTGTAATTTGGAGTGACGAGACCAAAATAGGGCTTTATGATCACAACCATAAGCGCTAAGTTTGAAGAGGGGTCAACAAGACCTATAGTGAACAGAAAACCCTTCCCACTTTGAAGCATGGTGGTGGCTCACTGATGTTTTGCGGGGGTGTGAGCTCTAAAGGCACAGGGAATCTTTTGCAAATTGATGGCAAGATGAATGCAGCATGTTAACGGATCACACTTGTAACACAGCAAGTCACTGCATTCGAAGCAACTGATTGTGTTTTCATTTGGTCTGTAAACATCTTTCACCACAAGATCATTGATTCAACCACTAAGTTTTGTGATCAACCATCAAGTCAGGAAAACATGACATAGTGCAATCCTCTCAGTTTAGTCACTGTAACAACCAGTCTGTCCAAGAACAAGACACGTTTCAAAATGACTCTTGTAATCTACATACTACTGTTTTCACATTAGGCAAAACTTTTGCTGTACATTACCTATCACAATTGACTGAAACTTCTTTTCCTAATTTCTATCCCATAATCAAAAGTTTGATCAATTAAGAGATTTTCTACAATAATTCTACAATCACTAACTTTTATTGCAACATTGTTTTTTTCTCTAATCAAATGTAACAAATACTGTAAAAAAGAAATGAATTAAATGTCATGAAATAAATGTATACAGTTTTTCTCAATCGCTTTGGCCCAATCGTTAAGTGACTATTAAAATGACTATCAAACTATATGACTACCTTTATGAACATTAGGTCATTTGTTCACATGACTATTGTCATTTGTAATTGCTTTGGCACATTGAGTAAGCCTTGCAGATCAAGATAGTTTGCATTCATTTGCTATTCACTTATATTACTCTCAAATGCAGTTATACACGTTTATTGAGTAAATCCCTACATGATAAATAGAACAACCAACAATCACAATAACCTGTCACACATATTATTAGATGCATAATAGTTATGTGGTATTGTTGTAATACAGTAGTTGTCAAATGGATAGACTTAGACTAGATGGGGAACTGTTCAATTTCCTCACAATTTAGAGCAACCAATCACAAATGCTGTCCAATTTAGCTGCCAGATGAGACTCATAACCTATCAGTTCTCAAACAGATTTTTACTGCAAGGGTAAGACAGAATTTTACAGCTGTGGAATATGGAGCAGGCAGGAGACAGACAGGGGCAAGAGCCTGCTCATGCAAGAGGAAGGGGCCTTAGAATGCGGGGTGCTACCCTATGGTGAGGAGGAGAGGAAGAGGGAGGGTGGGGCATAGAGGATGAGGAAGAGCCAGAGAAAGGCAAAGGCACAGAGAAATCTCAAATGAGATACAGGCAACAATTATAGACCATGTCAACCACAACCATGGTTATGTAGAATGCATTGACTTTACTGTGCTGTATTTTCTGTCTAGGATTGAGCGTCTGCCCCATGGTGGTGGCAGAAGATCAGTTTTCACTGCTCAACAAGAACTTGACCAATTTGTAATATGTTCATAGAAAACAATGCTATTAGACTAAAAGATATTCAAAGTGCAGTCATACAAGATAACGGCATCTTTCAAAATGGCAACACCGTCAGCCTCTCCACAACTGATAGGGTGCTGAAGACAAATCAGATTGCAATGAAGCCACTCTGTAAGGTAAGTATTGAGAGGACTGGTGAGAGTGTGAAGGAGCTGAAGTATCAGGATGTACAGGTAAGAATTCATCATTGTACACTACACAGTGCTATAATCTCCTTGTCTTTCAGTATTGACAAGTGCAACCTGTATATGCAGAATATGTTACACAACGTGGGATATGTGTAGCTGTATGATTTACAAAATATACTGTAAATGATTTCCTAAATTGCTTTAGTATCTTTTATAGAGAGTGATGAACCTGGAGGCTGATGTATCCCCACATAATTTTGTGTATGTTGATGAGGCAGGATTCAACTTGAAGAGACGTGGCTGTAATATCATTGGTTACCACAGTTGATGTGCCAGGCCAGCATGGAGGGAACATTACAATGTGTGCTGCTATATGTGGGAATGGTGTACTCAGCCACATTCTCATCATTGGGCCCTATAACACACAACGTCTCCTTCGTTTCCTGGAAACTCTTTAAAGGGATCTCATTCCTGAGAACGAGAGGGGGTTGGTAAGAAATGACTTGCCCATGTATGTTATACTTTGGGACAATGTAGCTTTCCATCGTTCAAATACATTCAGGGAATGGTTTGTTTCCCACCCACGTTTTTCTCCCACCATACTCCCCATTCCTAAATCCCATTGAAGAGTTCTTTTCTGCATGGAGATGGAAGGTCTATGATCACTGTCCTCACTTCTAGTTGTCCTTACTGGGCGCAATGGATGCTGGTTGTGAGGATCCCACAGCAGACTGTTGTAGGGGATGGCTGCTTCATGCCAAAGATTTTTCCCTCATTGCATTGCAAGGGAGGATATCAGGTGTGATGTAGATATAATGTTGTGGCCAGACTGAGGAGAGATTGGATGACCCATGATGTTGATGAGCTTGCAGCATCTATTCTTTTTTCTTGCTCATATTGTTGTTCCTGTTAATTTTGCTGTTGTAGATACAGTTGTGCTCAAAAGTTTGCATACTCTTGGAGAATTGGTAATATATGTACCATTTGTAAACATGAGTAAGCAGGCAAAACACGTCTTTTATTTCTTATGGGATTCACATTCAACTGTAGGTCATAACAGAATGGCACAATCATAAAACAAAACATGGCAACAAAGAAAAAAATGAACTGACCCCTGTTCAATAGTCTGCATACCCTTAGTTCTTAATAATGTGTATTGCCCCCTTTAGCATCAATGACAGCGTGGAGTCTTTTGTAATAGTTGTCTATGAGGCCTCTTTTTATATCCTTTTCCATCTTTATAAAGTTCCATTACTTTGTTACGCAGGTCTTTTGACAGTTCAATGCCAAAATGTCAATGCCAAAATCAATGCCAAAATGTCACAATTTCTGCCAGGGTATGACTTATGAGCACAACTAGGGGCGGACTGGCCATCGGGAGGTTCAGGACTTTTCCCGGTGGGCTGGGCCGAACCATCTTACGTGGGCTGCCCAGAAGTCGCTCATTGCAATTTTTCCAGGGATGATCAGAATTTTGTGAGCCGCTTGGCCTGACTTCAATTCTCTCTCCCTGTTTCTATCTCTCTGGCACACAAAGGTCTCCACAATGGCTACTCACATGGACCGACCCAATATTTCAGGGGGAGAAGTGACCGCTGCATTGTTGAATTTGTCCAACAGTTTTGCAGAACAAGATTGGTCAATATCTTAATCAAAGTTTATTTTTGAGTATTTGCTGTTTCTCTTCATATGTTGTTAATAAAATGGAGAAGAAGAAGCAGAAGGTGGTCCGGAGACAATCAGAGATAAACGTCAACAGTCTCTTGAGGCAGATGCTGGCAAGTGCAGCAACATAATGAAGATGTTTCAGATGCAGACTCAGCCCAAAGGTGATTTTCCTGTCATACCAAAGTCGAGTATAACAGTGACGGGAAAACGGCACACATGATATCGCGCTTAACTTGCTAGCTTCCCAAAATTTTAGTGGTGTTCGTTATAATGTTATTTTAAAATCTAGCGCTATTTTCTCCTGTTGGTAAATGTTGAAAGTGTGCTGCTAGATAGCAAACTGAATTTGACGTTTTTTATGTGGGGGTAAGTAGTTAGCTAGCTAATCATTGTCTGCCAGCCTGTTGGGTCAGTTTGCAAGCTTACGCTACTAACGTTAGGTGCCAAAATGCAGCAGGCCTTGTTGCATACTGGCTATGATGAAAGAAAACCACTTTTAATTTTATACTATTTTCTAATATTAATATTTTGTCAAATACAATAGTCTAAAGTATGTGATTTCTTATGTATGTTCTTATTTACATCTAAAGTAAGTGAAGCTGAGGCAGTGGAGACAGACACGGAGTTTCATGTTTTAATTTGTAACTATTGTTTCATGTTTTAATTCATAACTAGGCCACATTCAAATCTTTGTTACATCTTTTCAATTCATAACCTACTCAGTCCCAATCAGCCATTATTTAACTGCTACACATTTAGACGTTCTCTTTTAGATTTGTCCTTCCATTTCTTTGCTCCTAGTATTGGTTGCATGGTGGCAATGTTTTAGCCAGATAGCTACAGTACTGTAGTTAGACAAATGTATTGGTTAAATTTGAATTTATTTTTAAGCTGCACTATGTAGGATTTTTTCAGTAAAAAAAGCAATTACAGCATTTAACAATTACTCACCCAGTGAGAAAGCAGTTCCGCATGCCCGATAGAGAATCATGTCCCAAATAAAAATATGAAAAATAGAATTACCTGTTCCAAAAAAAGGGTTAACTCAGTTCTTTTTAGCCTTGCTAACGTTAGCTTAGGGTTCCTGGTACTGCAGCTAGCTACAGAGAGTTGATCTAAGTCTTCTTTCGCTTTGCCGTTTTCGTAGTGTATGCTGTAGTAGACAAGGAAGGAACTGACTGTCGTCCTGGTCTCTAGCTGCCATTATAGTTTCTTACAGTAAGCAAACTACGCTCCTTACGGCATACTTATGCTATATATAATATCATCCAGGTAAAATGCGCGTTCACAAAATAAGCCAAGGAGGAAAGCCTGTATCGCAGAAGGGTGATTGGCTGGAACGGGATTGGCTGGGAAGTAGCGGCGTGCTCCAAAAATTATAAAATAACATTCCACTGGCACTTCACTTTAGGTTTTTTTTACGGAATAAATCCTATCTAGCACAGCTTTAACAAAGTTATGTTGGCGCTGGTGTTTAGGATATCACCCTGATTGGCTGTTGTTGTTAGGGTATCACTCTGATTGGCTGTAGGTGTTAGGGTATCATTGATTGGCTGTTGGTAGAACAAACCATTTTTTCAGAAAAAGGTTTAATCATAATGCTGTATAAAAAAACAGCAGAGTAAAAAACATGAATCCCTTCATCAATGCAATTCTTCTATTTAATAACTGTTAACCTTCTCGATAGTACTGAATACTAACATTGACTGACAAATTAATAATTATATTCAAGCCAACCAAATGGCCCCCCCCTCCAGGTCTGGGCCCGGGACAACTTTCACGGTTTTCCCCCCCTGTCGGTGTCACTGTAGTACCGTCAACTTAATAGATTGTATAGTCAACCTAAAAAAATGCAGATACTGAGCCTGAGAAAAGCGAGAGGATGGAGGCAGGGTACCATATAAAGAGAAAAACACCCGAGAAAAACACCCGGGTAGAGATGCAGACAGTTGAAATGAATGTAGAAGTGTCCACCAGTAGTTCAATAGCCTACCTCACAAGTCCATGATCATAAATGGAGGCAATTACAGTGATAAGTAGCAAAATGGATGTGTCACATTAACTTGCAACGTTCAAGCATTTCAGTCGTGCGACAGCAAACGGCGGATTATTATATTAAAACCATATTTGTGAAGTCAGACGATGTAGTTGTTAAAGTATAGTTAATTACTTTAAAAATGATAATAATTACTTTAACAATTACATCGTTTGACTTCACAGGTTACTATAAATAAGTGTTTTGTTGACAGTATAGTGTGTGCCATAACTTTTTGACATCAATAGTAGGACAATGTTACACTGTGGGTAACTATCCCACGTTCAGAGGACACTGTCATTTGACAAGATGTCTTTGCATTTTGACTTTCTTGGTCCAAGCAATGATAAAGGAACCTTTTGTTTTGATCACAATGATTTATTCACTGGTAGATGTATTTACATTTAAAACATGAGTTAATTCTCTTGATTTAGTAATCACCCTTTGCAGGTCAAATAGAGTGGTGTGCTGAATGTACCATGTGATGTGAGTACTTTACTTAGAGAGTTTTGACAATTGTGAGTTTGTTTCATTAAATGTGCCAAATTGATTGAGGAAAAACTAACGCACACTACACTAACTTGCATTAATTCTGTCATCAGCATTTGGCCCTGAGATCTTGTCCACATAACAATGAATATCTCAATTATTCATGCACTTTCAGGAAAAATAATTTGGCATGGCGAATCCAAACCTGACATTGGTCACCAGTGATGTCAAGACATGGCTTATCCATGTGCTGAGGGAGGGTGACATGATCGTGGGGATGGTGGTTATAGACCTTCCACCTCCATGATGACAATAATTCCTCAGCAATGTTGAGGAAAGGACATCATAGGGGCAGGTATAGCGTCTGGAATCATGGATTGTCCTAAAACTATTCCTGACCAGCTTTCAGTGGTTGTAACATAAATCTATCCCACACTCAAGAATAACTCAGTCCCAGCACTGTAGACTCCAACACAGGGCTTTCGTCCTACTACCCCATCTTCGATATGGCTGCACACATGGACGTCTCCCCTATGTTTTCCTGGCACTTGGAAAGTTGCTCATTGGCCAATGATGTTGCTCTGACAGAGATTTGACCCTTCCCAGTGGCTCTCTAATTTCCTCCTCTGCCTTGCTGTCTATCTTGTTCATTGTTGAAAGACATTGCCAGTGTTTACACCCCATTTTGTGTGGTTACTATTTGTGGTTACCACTATGTTAAATAAATAAACAATATAATTATGGATGACAATCATGTACTGTATTTTACAGTATTGTATTGTAGATAGACAATTCAGGGGTCTTTTGTCACTTAGCAGTGCAAAACACTACCAACACCAAGGTTGTGGGTTTGAATCCCACTGAGGTCACACATATCTTTGGCCTTAGAGTGGTGATTCTATATTTTTCCCGTCTAAACATTGTAGGCAAAACAAGGTAAAACATACACAGTATATTAACCAAATGGTGATCGATAAAGAACAATCAACATAGTGATAGTAAGAGGTATTTCAACAATGGTGTAGAAAAACTTTATTCATGTATTCATGTACTGTATGAACATCATGTATTTCATGTAAAACATGTCTTTCTAGATGAAACACTGATTTGAGCTTGCATATTTTACTCGGTCAATGTACAATGAACTTCAAAGTTTTTGAAGAAGGGCTTTATATTGACAAATATAACCAGCACCAAAGCAGTGGCATTCTGTCACTGTCTCTGTCACAAGTGGGTTTCCCATTCTCTTCATCATATACCACGTAACACCTGTTCTCTCTTCCTCCTTCCTTCCCTCACCCCTAAAAGTACGTTAACAAGCGTATGTGGAATCTAGCCCCTTGGTGGTTGTTGAGGGCCTTACCTTCTGAAGTCCAAGTCCAAAAAATTAGAGACCCCACTGGGACTAATGTATAACCCAGTGTGAGTTGGCCTGCCCTGGGCCCATAGGATCTGATGTCTGGTGTTTTTTAGTGTTCATTAATCTTCCTTGATTTCCGTGGAAAGAACAGGCATTGCTAATCTTACGGGTGAATGTGTTCTTTTGTTGTGGTTGCATTGAGGTCCAGGATTTGTGACTACACAATGGTGATAACTAGTCAATTTCAGCCAAGAGAAGCCCCCCCGGTGTTCGCTGTGTCCATACTGTAAGTACTGTGACATCCGATTACTCACTGCACATCATCTCTGGATCAGCAGAGGTTTTGAGCTGTAAGTTGTTTTGCTGTATGGGAAATGGACACAACGCTGGCCCCAGTACACTTTAGGTTTGATTGGAAACCTGGAGGTGCTGAGCGCACCGAAAGACAAAATATGATTAACAACATATTTTCACAGGTTTCTCTATCGACCAGAAACTGCACTGTGAGTGAATCATCAGAATATGCCGGTGTGTCAGTGTACAAGTATTAGTAACATTAGATTACACAGTATTAGCCAGCTGGGTCAGCTACCTAGGTAGTTGGATTGGCTAACAGCCTTTCGATTATGGTATCTACTATGGGTGAATTAAATGTTAATAACTTAGTAAATATATTTTCAAACCCACAATGTTTGAAATGTGTGGTTAGTTTTCCCATTTAATATATGTAACAGATTACAAGAAACCATATTGTGATCTAAACACTTTGGTAAAGGGCAGCCGGACGAGGACTCAGATATAGGGTTTTAAAGGAGGGGATGATTCCATCCTTGTTATCATGGAATAGCAGACACAATTCCGGGAGACCAATTAGAGTACAATGTTAAGCTGATTTATAATGTAGCTACATATTTCAAATGCTGATAAACTATGCAATGGCCATAATTACTTTATTTCCCCACTGCCGCTGTCAATGCTGAAACAAGTCAGACCAAGACAGATGTTCATGTTTTGTTACTGGAAAAACAAAATCTGGATATTTAACCAAATGGGTGGTCTCAGTGGTCCACATGCCACTCTGAGTTATAATAGGCTATACATTATCTCCACTAATAACCAAAAGACCTAACAGTAGCCCTGAAATAACCCCATTGCTATTATGTTATATCAACATAAAATCCAAGTTCACAATCCTGACATTTTGCCCTACTCACTTCCACCCAGGTTATAAAGCTACCATTCCCAGAGTATGATTACACACAGAAGCCGCTGCTATTGGAAGATCAGCAGAAGGCAGAGCATGAAGAAATCAGTCATTTCACGAAATGATTGACCAGTCACTTAGAAGCCAACAGTTTTGTCTACCATGGGTTCAACATGAAATGAAGAAGTGTGTTCAATACAAGGTTCAAGAATTATGAAACCCTAAAAGCTCTCTTTCTTGTTCTAGAAAATGAATTTATATTGAGGACGGTAATAAAAATTGGTATAACCCTCTTCTCAATATAAATTAATGTTGTTCTTATTTGTCTAACTCACGGTTCCCAAACCTCCCCTTTAACCTCCGTAGATATTTCACATGTTCGTTTCAACATTACACTCACACGCCTGACTCAGTTAGCCAACAAATCATTTTAACATCCAGGGAGACCATTGGTCTCAGTGTGACTTTTCTGTCACACTGGCAGGAAGTACTCAAAGAAATAGTCCAGTTTAGACTTCGTGTCCACTAATTTTTCATAGTCAAAATGCAGACGTTCAAGGAAATAATCATGATTGCATTTCACACATTTTCACACCACTTCATGCCTGTAATTTTCAGCTGGTCGGTGACCTGCTCATACTCATGATTTTTCTTTAGGCTGAAGGTTCCATCTGTAACCATTAAAACTGTCCTGGTCTAGGCATTTGATCTCCAGCAGGCTGTAGATGGAGGATTCAGTGATGTCACTGACCTTACTGTCAGGAGATGTGCCTAGATGGGTGGCTTGGGAGTTTACTACAAAGACGTGTGCTCACAGAATGAGTAGACCTAATATCTTTATATATATCACACGTATGTAAGTACAGAATTAAATGACCTAATATCTTTATTTTTACCATATGTACTTAAGTACAGAATGAGTAGACCTAATATCTTTATATATGCCATACGTACGTAAGTACAGAATGAGTAGACCTAATATCTTCATATATACCATACATACATAAGTATAGAATGATACAATTCTGTCACGGACTCAAAGAACAAACAAAGCAAAAGCCAAAAGCACAAGGCATAATAAGATACTTTACTTGAATAAAAAAAAAATGTTATGTTTAATAATTGAAAAGATTTTGTTATTTTTAGTACCTTACTGAACAACCTATAGTAACTTTATAATGTGTCACTTGATTGAAATTCCCCTCATGTTGGTTGCCTCCTGAAACACTCCGCCTGACAGAAATCATTAGATGAGACAAGATGTAAGCACAGCCAAACCAACAAGATACGGAACATTGCCTTCATAAAACTGGTTGATTCGGATCATGTCAACAAGAAATACTTCTGACTGTATTACTGAGACAGCACTGCCTCTTGTGACTTTGCTTAATTAAAAGTTGTAAGACCCAATGAAGAATTTGTTAACATAATATTGTCAAATATGTTGATTTAAATAGCCACTACACCCTTTTCAACCAACAGTGATATGTTAGTGATTGTTAGTAAGCTAGCTAGCAAAAAGAAAGCAACAAACTGGGTGCAGAAACATGTACCCTTACAAAAAAATAGTATACTTTAAGTATCTTTTTGTAAGTATACTTCAGTATACAAAGTACACTATTTAGAAGGTTCTTCAAGTATAATAGACATGTACTTATTTATATACTATTTTTGCACTAAGTAGACTAAATTGGCCCACATTTTAGTTTATTTAGTACACTTTAAAGTTCATTTAAAATATACTTTTGAATACTTTTTTTTCTGTGTAGTATACTTTTAATTTATGAGGTAGACTTCTTGAAGTACTTAAAAGTATACTTTTGAACGCTGCAAAGTATCTGTGTAATGCACTTTCAATTTATGAAGTAGACTTCTTGAAGTACTTAAAAGTATACTTTTGAATGCTGCAAAGTATCTGTGTAATACACTTTCAATTTATGAAGTAGACTTCTTGAAGTACTTAAAAGTATACTTTTGAATAATTTGAAGTGAACTTTTAACTACTTCAAGATGTTTACTTTTAAAATATCTCTGCAATACATGTCACGTTTACTAAGATTTACTAAAATAAGGTCAACTGTCTGGTATGAATTCCACTCCACACATCTTTAAAATAAAGGAATTACTTATGAATTTAATTATCTAGCCATGGTAGAAACTCAAATTACCAAAAGAAATCTGAAACACAAGACACAAAATGTGACTCAGACACATTTATAGT